>PVIW01001540.1:0-254943 GCA_004026585.1 Noctilio leporinus
AAGGGGTAGGGGGGAGGGGGGAGGCAGAGGCAAAGAAGGGGAGCAGCTTAGACAAGAACCTAGTATAAAGGAACCATGGACATGGACAACAGGTGGGATTGACTTTGGGGGGAAAGGGTGGGTGGGGAGGGGGACAGAGGGGAGAAAAAAAGGGATGGATGTAATACAACAACAATAAAATTAAAAGAAAAAAAAAAACTAACACAGAGAGAAAATAAGAAAACAATCCTTTTTTTAATTATATCAAAAAGAATAAAATACCTAGGAATAAATTCAGCCAAGGAAGTAAAAGACCTATACTCTCAAACTTATAAGACATTGAAGAAAGAAAATGAAGAAGATAAAAATAAATGGAAGCATATACTGTACTTATGGGTAAAAAGAATTACCATTCTTAAAATGTTCATACTACCCAAAGCAATCTATAGATTCAATGCAATCCCTATCAAAATACCAATGGCATTTTTCACAGAGCCAGAACAAATAATTCTAAAATTTGTTTGGAACCACAAAAGACACTGAGTAGACACAGCAATCTTGAGATAAGAGAACAAAGTTGAAGATATCATGCTACCTGATATCAAACTATACTAGAAAGCAATAGTAATGAAAATGACATGGTAGTAACATAAAACAGAGACATAGATCAATGGAACATAATAGAGAGCCCAGAGATAAACCCATGATCACATGGTCAATTAATCTAAATTATATATAAAATAATCAAAAATATACTTATATAGGGTAAAAATAGTCTACTCAGTAATATGTGGTTGGGGCAATTAAACAAATACATGCAAAAAGAAATAAAATTAGACCACCTCTTTACACCATATCCAAGAATAAACTCAAAATGGATTGAAGACTTAAATGTAAGGACCCAAACCCTGGCTGGTAGCACAGTGGTTAAGGCGCCGGCCTGCGAAACCAAAGGTCGCAGGTTCGATTCCCCAGCCAGGGCACATAACCAGGTTGCAAACCAGGTCTCCAGTCAGGTCTGTGGCTGGAGGCAGGTGAAACGCAACCATACATTGAAAAAAAAAATGTAAGGACCAAAACCATAAAACTCATAGAAGAAAACATAAGCAGTAAAATCTGACGTTGCTCCTAGTAATATTTTTTCTGATATATCTCCTTGGGCAAGGAAAACAAAAGTAAAAATTAACAAATGGCATTACATTAAAAAGTTTTTCCACAGCAAAGGAAACCATCAACAAACCAAAAGACAACCTAATGAATGCAAGAAAATATTCATCAATTATACATCTGATAAGGGGTTAATATCCAAAATTCATAAAGAACTCATACAACTCAACACTAAAACAAAATAAACTATTAGACATTTCTACAAAGAAAATACACAGGTGGTAAATAGACATATGAATGTCACTAATCATTAGAAAAATGCAAGTTTAAACCATAATGAGATATTGCCTTACACCTGTCAAAATGGCTATCATCAATTAATTGACAAATAACTAGTGTTGGTGAGGATGTGAGAAAAGAGAACTCTCTTGCGTTGTTGATGGGACTGCCAATTGGTGCAACCACTGTGGAAAACAGTATGGAGGTTCCTTAAAAATTAAAATTGGGCCCTGGCTGGTAGCACAGTGGATAAGGTGCCGGCCTGTGAACTTGAGGGTCACTTGTTCGATTCTCATCCAGGGCACACATAACGAGGTTGCAAGCCAGGTCTCCAGCCAGGTCCATGGCTAGAGGCAGGTGGAAGGCAACCATACATTGATGTTCCTCTCCCTCTCTGCCTCTCTCCCTTCCTCTCTCTCTGGAAATAATAAATATAATTTAAAAAATTAAAATTGAACTATCTTATGACCCTGCAATTCCAAAAAAATCCAAAACATTAATTTGAAAAGACAGATGCACCATACATCCCTATGTTTACTGCAGCATTATTATGTTTTTATATTTTATTCATTATGCTATCATAGTTGTCCTGATGTTTTTCGCCTTTACCTCCATCCACTGAGCACCCCTCACTCCTTCAGGCAATCCTTCTACTATTGTTCATTCCATGGGTGATGAGTATAAGTTCTTCGGCTACTCCATTTCGTATACTGTACTTTATATCCCCATGGCTATTCTGTAAATACCTATTTATATTTCTTAATCCCCTCACCTCTTCACCCATTCCCCGACAACCCCTCCCATCTGGCAACCATCAAAACATTCTCTGTATTTATGATTCTGTCTCTATTCTTGTTTCCTTAGTTTGTTTTTTGGAATCAGTTGTTGATAGGTATGTATTTTTTGCCATTTTATTGTTCGTAGTTTCGATTTTCTTCTTTTTCTTAAATAAGTTCCTTTAATATTTCATATAATAGTGGTTTGGTGATGATGAGCTCCTTTAGTTTTTTTTCTTGTCTGGGAAGCACTGTATCTGCCCTTCAATTCTAAATGCTAGCTTTGCTTGGGTGGAGTGATCTTGTCTGTAGGCCTCTGCTTTTCATGACTTTGAATATTTCTTGCCAATCCCTTCTAGCCTGAAAAATTTCTTTTGAGAAGTTAGCTTGACAGTCTTATGGGAACTCTTTTGTAGGTAACTAACTTCTTTTCTCTTGCAGCTTTTAAGATTTTCTCTTTATCTTTAACCTTTGGCACTTTAATTATGATGTGTCTTGAAGTGGCCCTTTTGCATTCATCTTATTTGGGACTCTCCCTGCTTCCTGGACTTGCATGTCTATGTCTATTTCCTTCATCAAATTATGGAAATTTTCTTTCATTATTTTTTCAAAAATTTTCCAATCTCTTGATCTTTTTCTTCTCCTTCTGGCACACCTATGCTGTGAATGGTGGACCTCTTGAAGATGTCCCGGAGGCTCCATATTCTTGGTTTTGTTTTGTTATTATTATTTTTTCTTGTTGTTCTGATTGGTTGTTTATTGGTTCCTTATGTTCAAAATCATTGATTCTTAGCTTCACCCACTCTACTATTGTTTCTCTGAAGTTGTTCTTTATTTCAATTAGTATATCCTTCATTTCTGACTGGATCTTTTCTATGCTTTTGAGGTCCTCACTATGTTCCTTAAGCATCCTTACAACTACTGGTTTGAACTTTGCATTTCATAGATTTGTTATCTCCATTTTGTTTAGCTCTTTTTCTGGAGTTTGGTTCTGTTTTTTCATTTGGGCCATGTTTCATTCATTATCTCTTTATTTTGGCAGCCTCACTGTATTTGTTTCTATGTATCAGGTAGAGCTGCTTTGACTCCATGTCTTGTCAGTATGGTCTAATGTAATATAGTATGTATCCTGTAGGATCCAGTGGCACCAACTCCCTTATCACCCAAGCTGGATATTCAGGATGCACCCTTTTTGTGGGCTGAATACACCCTCCTCTTGTAGTTGAGCCTTGGTTGCTATTGGAAGATCAATGGGAGAGATTAACCCAGGCCAGTTAGCAGCAAGGATTGGCTATGACCACTTACGACCAACCTTCACCTTCCATGGAGGATCAGCTAAGCAGGGGCACAGTAAATAGCTGTCCACTGGATGCACTGGCTCTGGGGTTTCTCAAGTGGTGCAGGCCAAGGTCAGCCTCCATCTATGCTTGCCCAGGACATCCTGCCTGAGCTCTGTGTGCTCGGCTTGGAAATTCCCAAGTAAAGCCAAGTTGTGGATCCAGGCTGCTGCTGCTAGTGTTGGGCCTGGGGCTTACAGAGGTAATTGTTGCTTGTTTGAGAGGATTTAGGAAATTGGGAAGCATGAGCCCAGACCAGCCATTCATAAGGAAAGGCAGCTAGGGTGGGTCTGTAAGTTTGGTGGGGTGGAGTCTCTGGGGATCTCTAAAGCAGGTCAATGTTAGCCAGGTTGATGGACTCCCAAATAGGGCACCAGCCAGCCAGCTCTGTGGGCTGAGGGCCCAGAAATAATGGCCTCTGCTCCATTTGATGCCAGACACCTCAGCCTCCCCTCTGCACACCATGGTGCCCCTCAAGCTGCCATCCTGGGACCAGAGCCCAGAGGGATTGAGTTTGAGTAGATGAGCCCATGTGTGAGTTATTTAAGAGCAATAGCTTGGGGGTCCAGCAGTTTCTTCTACTGACTCAATTCCTGCTGGGTTTTGTAGCCGGAAGTCCTGGGAACTTATCGTCCTGGCACTGGAACCCTGGGCTTGGTAGTCTGGTTGTAGGGCTGGAACTTTTCACTCCTGAGACACACCTCCTGAATTTTTATCCACCACATGTGAGTGGGGGAGCAGCCCGTTCGTTCTGCACCTCTCCTACCAGTCTGGATGGATATGATTTCTTTAATTCTGTAGTTGTCAGACTTTCATTCAACTTGATTTATGGTGGTTCTGAGTGACGGTTGTTCTATATTTTAGTTGTAATTTTTATGTGGTTGGGCAAAGAGGTGAGGCATGTCTGCCACAACATTACTCATAATAGTCAAGATATGAAAAAAAGGCTAAACTTTACCCAATCAATAAATGATTGGGTAAAGAAGATGTGGTACGTATATTCAATGGAATATTACTCAGTCACAAAAAGAATGATATCTTACCATTGGTGACAACATGGATGGACCCAGAGAGAATTATGCTAAGTAAAATAAGTCAGAGAGAGAAAAACAAATACCATATGATTTTGATTATATGTGAAATCTAAAGAATGAAGTGAATAAAATAGAAACAGACTCACAGATACAGAGAACAAACTGAGTGTTGTTGGATGAGAGGGGGTTAGGGGGACTGGGTGAAATAAGTGAAGGAAGGCCCTGGGCGAGTAGGCTGAGTAGTTCAGTTGGTTAGATTGTTGTCCTGATGTACCAAAGTTGAGGTTTCCATTTCCAATCAGGGCACATACAAGAATCAACCAAAGAACGCAGAAATAAGTGAAACAACAAATTGGTTTCTTTCTCTCTCTCTCTCTCTCTCCCTTGCTCTCTCTCTAAAATCAATCAATAAAAAAATTTATAAGCAAAAGGATTAAGACTTATAAATTTGTGGTTATAAAATAGCCGCAGGGTAAGGCACCGGCCTGTGAACCCAAAGGTCACTGGTTCAATTCCCAGCCAGGGCAACATAACTAGGTTGCAAGCCAGGTCTCCAGCTAGGTCTGTAGCTGGAGGCAGGTGAAAGGCAACCATGCATGCACTGATGTTTTTCTCCCTCTTTCCTTTCCCCTCTCTCTAAAAAATAACAAATAAAATCTGTTTTTAAAAAGTCACAGGGATGTAAAGTACAGCATAGTGAATACAGTCAACAATATTGTAACAACTATGTATGGAGCCAGTATAATAGGGGATAAATTGTTAATGGTGGGAAATTGTAACCCATCCCACCATTCTTTTGAGATCGTTTCTGTAATGTCAGACTGATTAATACATAGTTGCTCCTGTAAGTGCAGACTCTGACTAATATGTAGCTTGTACATGAACATATATGTTTGTATGAGAATCCTAGGAACTAACTTTAAAAGCTATGGACTCCAACCTTCAGGCATCCCAACTTCAGGAGATTTGCTGACCTTCAACTATGCAGTTCAGATATGGTGAAGCCAGATGACAGGAAGCCAGGATGAGTACACCAGGCTGATGCACACCAGGCCATCACTTGCCCTACAGGAATAGACTGTGCTTATTTACATACAGAGAACTTATCAACCCCCTTCCTTTACAAAAAAAAATTTTTTTTTTTATTCTGTCCTTCTCTTCCTCATAAAAACCGCTGCCTCTACTTGTTAGGGACTGCTGGTCTGGCTGGCAAGGCCCAGCTAGCAGAAAAGGGCTTTTAGCAAGGCTGGCCCTAGTGCCAGGTGGACCCAGAACAGACACCGTGTATATAGGGTGTCAGCCCAGTGTGTTTACCCCGTAGCCCATGAAACATGGAAAGCAGAGTGTGCCATGCCTTGTTCCCTGCGGCTAGCTTAGCTTCCTGGTTTCAGATGAGCAGTTGCCAGTAATACCTGCATATAAGCTTAGTGTGATTAATAAACGGGACTCGCGGCTTGGGCGAGCCTCCTGGCCCCAACTTTGTCTCTTCTCTCTTTCTGGCATCCTCCGCTATCCAAACCCGGTGAGTAATCCAGGGATGGCTGGTCTGTCACAGGTAGCGCCCGAACAGGGACCCACGGTACTTGGAGACAGGTCACAGTAGCAGGCGAGAGGATTCCTAGCAGGGTGCGCTTTACGGGCTAGGAAGGTAGCTTCGGCAGTAACGTGGGCCAAAACGAAAGAAAGGAGCGCGCACTCTTTGAGCAGATGGTGCGGTCAATGCTGCAGGCCCATGGGGCCAAGGTTGGCGAATGGCAGGTATCTAAGTTTCTGCAATTTGTTAATGAGGTGTGCCCTTGGTTCCCAGAGGGGGGAACTGTCAACCTGGGAACTTGGGATAAGGTCGGAGAAGGCATCAAGGGACAATTTTCTATGTGTGGGCCAGAGGCAGTCCCGGTGGATGCGTTCACGTTGTAGGGCCTAGTGGGGGACTGTCTAGAGCCAGGGGCCGGGGGTTTTCCTGCACCGGCAGCGCCTGGTGAGGCGGTGACAGGGAACCAGGCTGGAAATCCACCGGGCCCTTTGCCCCTGGAGGATGAGTGGGACCTGGAGGATGAAGCCCCAGCTACCACTCCTCGGTGGATGAAGCCTTTGTCATGGTAAAAGGCAGTGAGGAGGCGGGTCCGGGTCAGCGATTGCGTGTTCCCCGGCCGCTGGCCTCTGTGCTGCTTCGCCAGGCGGCTGCTGTGCGGTGGGGAGGGACTGTCTCCTCTTCAGGGGCGCGTGGGGGTGGGGGGTGGAGGACACAGGGGGCTTCTCCGCTTACCGGTGTTGGAGCAGCAGAACACCCAGGAGCAGACAGTGCCAGAATACACAGTCCTTCCTTTTAAGACCTTGAAGGAGTTGAAGACTGCTGTAGCGCAGTATGGGCCCCACGCCATTCACTGTCTTATTGGTGGAAACCCTTGTGCAAGGAGGCACTCCTGCCGATTGCCTGGAGATCCATTGCCAAGGCATGCCTGCCTGGGTGGATTACCTTCTGTGACACACTGATTTCTCAACCCAGCGTATGAGCTAGCGGAGAGGAACCGGGTTAACAATATTCCTAGTACTTTTGACATGCTCCTTGGGGTGGGGGGAGGGGAGTTCCACCCAGCAGCAAATTAACTATCCAGTGGAGGCCTATGGGCAGATTAACGATATTGCTCAGAGGGCTTGGAGGAAGTTGCCCACTACAGGCCTAAAAACAGAGCTTTCCAAGATCCACCAGGAGCCAGATGAGCCGTACCAAGACTTTGTGGCCCAGCTGTTACAGGCCGTGGGCAGGCTGGTCGTGAATGGGGAGGCTGGGATTTTGCTGGTAAAGCAGCTTGCATATGAAAATGCTAATAATACTGCCTGCCAGGTGGCCATTCGACCATTCCGCAAGAAGGGAGATCTTAATGACTATATTCAGCTTTGTGCCGACATAGGTCCCTCTTACCTTCAGGGGGTGGCTTTGGCTGCTGCCCTACGGGAGGCTGGGGTTGGCAAGCCAAATGAGCAGCGCAACGGGCCTAGGGTCTGCTTCGCCTGTGGGCAGTCTGGGCACTTCCGCAGGGAGTTCCCGCGGGCAAGGAAGGCTGAAGGAGGGGAGTCAGCCAGACGAGAGGATGGACGACGAATGCGCCCTACCCAGGTTTGCCCTTGCTGCCGCAAGGGGCTGCATTGGGGAAATGAATGTAAATCAAAGTTTGACATTGATGGGAACCAGGTTCAGGGAAACTGGAGGAAGGGCCAGCTCTGGGCCCGGCAAACAATAGGGGCACTGTCCATTTACTGTCCACAAGAAGTACCAGCTCCCACAGCGCCCGAGTGGACCAGCTGCTGGGGGCCACTCCCAAGAGCAGAGGCTTAGACCTTCATCCCACTCAGAGGCATGCCCTGACCCCGACATGGGCCCCCTAGCGTTGGACATGCAGGCATGGGGGCCACTTCCAGAGGGGTTCATGGGGTTGCTGCTAGGGCGTAGCAGCTTGACCATGAGAGGGTTGCAGGTATTCCCAGGGGTGATTGACTTGGACTACGAAGGGTATACCTGGGTCATGGCAGCAGTTCCTCAGAGCATAGTAACAATGACTCCTGAGATGCGCATGGCACAGCTGGTGCCAGTGCTGCTGATTAAGAAAGAGAAGGCCCTGTCAAGGGACACAAGGGGCACTGGGAGCTTTGGTTCTCGGATAGGGCCTACTGGCTGCAGGCCATCAAGGAAGGCCGGCCAGAACAAATGCTGACGATAAGAGGCCACCCATTTAAAGGCATACTGGATACTGAGGTGGATGCCTCAGTGATCAGCTCCCATTACTGGCCTTCAGGATGGCCACTGCGCGAGACCATGACAGCTCCAGAGAGTAGGCCAGGCCAGCGGCCCACAGCAGAGTGCCCAGCTGTTGCCCTGGGAGAATGAGGAAGGGAGGAAGGGAGTCTTCTGTCCCTATGTGCTAGACAGCCTCCCCGTGAACCTTTGGGGGAGGGATGTCCTAGAAGCCATGGATCTGGTCCTGGCTACCCCTCAAGAATTAGGAGGTGAGTCACATTTTGCGGGAGCATTGCCATTGCCTCAAACCAGACTGCTGCAGCCATAACGTGGCTTTCTGTTGAACCTGTCTGGGTAGAGCAATGGCCCCTGTCACTGGAGAAGATCGAGGCCACTAGGCAGCTGGTTCAGATTCAGCTCCAAGAAGGAAGAATAGAGCCTTCCTTTAGCCCATGGAATACCCCCATATTTGTCATTAAAAAAAGGTCAGGAGTGTGGCAGCTCCTGCAGGATCTTAGGGCAGTCAATGCCAATATGGAGCTGATGGGGCCTCTTCAACCAGGACTGCCTTTCCCTGCTGCAATCCCTGGGGGTTACCATGTGTTGGTTATAGACTTAAAAGACTGATTTTTTACTATTTCCCTGCATTGGGCTGCTCGAAAGCAGTTTCCATTCAGGGTACTGTCTGCCAATTTCCAGGAGCCTCTGGAGCGGTATCAATGGAAAATGCTGCCTCAGGGCATGGCCAATAGCCCTATGCTATGCCAATCCTTTGTGGGAAAGGCCTTGAAAGGGGTCCACCCCCGTTTCCCGGGGGCATATCTTGTCCACTATATGGACGACATCCTGTTAGTCGTGACCACGGAAGAAGAACTGGCTCAGGCCTACGGGGACATACAGAAGGAGTTAGAGGGCAGCACTGTGGTCTTGGGTGGGGCTAGGGGTTATAACCCGCCTTCTTTCTGTTCTCTTGCCAGTCACCATCCATGCAGGCTGCCGAGCCCTCTAACAAGTACGAGTAGAACTGCATGCGGTGCAATTAAGAAATAAAGAAGGGGGACATGTTAGGGACTGCTAGTCTGTTTGGCAAGGCCCAGCTAGCAGAAAAGGGCTTTTAGCAAGGCCGGCCCTAGTGCCAGGCGGACCCCAGAACAGACATCGTGTATAGGGAGTCAGCCCAGTGTTTACCCCGTAGCCCATGAAGCATGGGAAGCCTTGTTCCCTGCAGCTAGCTTAGCTTCCTGGTTTCAGATGAGCAGTTGCCAGTAATACCTGCATATAAGCTTAGTGTGATTAATAAATGGGACTTGAGGCTTGGGCGAGCCTCCTGGCCCCAACTTTGTCTCTTCTCTCTTTCTGGCGTCCTCTGCCCGTCCAAACTCGGTGCATAATCCAGGGACGGCTGGTCCATTGCATCCACTGAGATGTGGAGATGGGCTTTGTGACATGAGTCCCACATCTCCCAGATGGCCAGCATCTGAATAAAACACTTTCCTTTGTATCAGCCCCTGCCTCTAGAATGTTGGCCTTTGTAGTAGCAGGCAACCAGACCTGCTCTTGGTTATACCAGATGGGTACTAAAATTATAGGGGGGATCACTTTATAAGTGGTATAATTGTCTGACCACTATGCTGCACACCTGAAACTAATCTAAAATAATATTGAATGTTAACTCTGAAAAAAAAAAAAAGGCATGTGTAAGCTTTGTGTCCCACAAAAATACATGTTGGAAACCTAATTCCTAGCACCCATGAAAGTGACCTTTGAAGAGTGGTCCCAGAGGAAGTCCATGGAGGAGGAAGGGATGGAGGCATGGGGTAAGGGAAGAAGCTAAAAGTAGCTTAGAATGAAAACAGAAGAGGCTAGAAGTCTGAGTGGAGTCCTGAAAGCTGGGGAGAGAGGAAGGTGTAGGTGATTCTAGCATCTGCAGCATGTAACCAGGCAGTGATCATCTGTGGTGGCAGCAGGCAGTTCAGGGCACAGCTCATTGAACACACAAATGAGATAGGATGAGTTTTCAGAGGCAGAGGGATGCGCAGGTGGAGAGGGCCCACAGTGGTGGGGCTTGGAAGAAAGAACCAGCAGAAGGACTGGAGAGGAGCCCCAAAGCACATTAGGGTCTTCATAGGTAGCAGATGAATAGGAATGGCACAGGGCTCAAATTTGACCCCAGCAGGATTCTCACTGTCTGGTCTGGAGCTTTCAAAATAGTTGGAATGGCCTGCTGTAACCTCCTCTGGCCTGCTAGGTCCACTCCCCTACTGGTTCTGAGGGCTTCGCCCTGCCCTAGCCCTCTATGGTGCTGGCCTTTCTCCTCTTTTTCCAAAAAGGTTTCCAAATGTTCCCCAGCTGCATTATGGGTGAATGGGCACCCACCCGGCATAGAAATTAAGGGTTGAGAGTCATGGGAAGCCCATGGATGACAGTTTCCTCAACCTAAACACAGAGACATTTGCGCAGCTGTCCCATGAGCTTTCGTGAATCTTATTCACTTCCCAAAATAACCCTGTGTATATTCAGTTAGTGAAAACTCAAGCTGTGTTTTATAATCTGTGCACTTATCTGTATTTCAATGAAAAGTTTTTTAAAAAAACCCACAAAAACCCACAACTCTGAAGTAGGCAGCCCCATGTTACCAGGGGGAAACAGAAACTAGAAAAGGTTGAATGACTTGGCTAAGGTCAGGGTCAGTAGCTGAGATTCAAAACCAGGTCGGTGGGACTCAGAGACAGGTACCTTTCCTCTCTGCCCACTCAGTGGACCCTTCCCTGCTTCTCCCCTGAGGTGCTAAGGTGGTCATGGAGAACCTTGGGTTTTCAGACCCAGGTTTTATGTCAAGCCTTCCCTTGAAATATATGCCTTCCAATTCTGTCCTATTTCTGTTCCCAATACATGTCCATTATCACAGCATCAGGGCAGCCCTGTGGCACATTTCTTAGTCAGGACCTAGGACCCAGAGGCAGGAACTGGAAGGGACAGGTGCCCTGATCTTGGGGCCTGGGCTTGAGCTAATCTCATTTTGAGTCTTGACTCCCACTAGGGGTTCCAGTGTCAGTCAGGGTCTGGGCCTGACCCTCATCAGCCAAGCTCAGCACAAAGGCCAAATTGACAGTTGAGTTTAGGGGAGTTAATTCCAATGTGAGATTTAGTTGGAATCCATATGATAGCAGCTGCTAGGAAATAGTTGATTGGAGTGCCTTGCCTGGTATCACACCCTAGCAGGCTATACCCATAGCCTGGATGTTATGGTCTGGGATCTACACAGATTGGTGGGAGTGTTATGACACGGACCTGGAACCTGGCACCTGGACTCTCAACTCTTTTTTTTTTTTTTCCTTTCTTTCTTTTTTAAAAAATTTTATTGTTGTTGTATTACATCCATCCCCATTTTGCTCCCCTCTGTCCCCCTCCCCACCCACCCATTCCCCCCAAAGTCAATCCCACCTGTTGTCCATGTCCATGGTTCCTTTCTACTAGGTTCTTGTCTAAGCTGCTCCCCTTTCTTGCCTCTGCCTCCCTCCTCCCCCCAACCCCTTCCCCCTGACCACTGAAGGCCTATTCATTGTATTCATATATTTGGTTCTGTTTCACTTGTTCTTAGTTTTGTTCATTATAGTCCTGTAATGGGTGAGATCATATGGTATTTGTGGACTCTCCACTCTTTTCCATATGAGGCTCCAGCCTCTTAGACCAAGTCCTACCCAAGACGGGCACTTGATGAGGGAAGTATAGAAAGCCAAGTAACAGGAGCAAAATGGGAACTAGAAGACTGCCTCAGTGAGGCTAGGATCAGAGCATGATGGCACAGGCCACCTGGGAAGGCTCAGGAAAGGGTGAGAGTCATGGCAGGACTTCTGACACCTAGGGCTTCTTCCCAGTCTGAACTGGCTTCCTGGAGAGGACAGCACATTCAGAAGGTGGCTGACATGGGGGAAGGCTCCTGTGACCTGTTGCAGTGGACAGGAACGATGTTAAGCTGGCATGATGAAGAGGAGTGGCACTCACCTTGCCCAAGGGACCCTGGAGGAACATTAATGGAGGAGCATGCCGATCATTGTCCAGGGTTGTCATTTTCTTCCTTCCTTCCTTCCTTCCTTCCTTCCTTCCTTCCTTCCTTCCTTCCTCCTTCCCTCCCTCCCTCCTCCCTCTCTTTCCTTCTTTCTTTCCTCTCTTTTTAAAATTAAAAACATATTTTATTTATTATCATTTTTAGAAAGAGGGGAAAGGAAAGAGACAGACAGGAAGAGAGACATCAATGTATGGTTGCCTTTCACCTGTCTCCAGCTATGGACCTGGCTGGAGACCTGGCTTACAGTCTGATTACGTGCCTTGGCTGGGGAATCAAATCAGTGACCTTTGGGTTCACAGGCTGGCACCTTATCCACTGTGCCACCAGCCAGGGGCTTAGGGCTGTCATTTTCATCTGCTTTTGCCCCACAAGTCTTTCCACAACCCTCAGAAGTAACAACACATTCTACTTGCCACATTGCATCCCCAACACTCGCATATGGGTACCAAGTCTCTCCTCCAGAAATAGAAACCTGATCTTGATCTTCCTGTACCTTTCCAGTTTATGTTGTGGTCTCTACCCCAACCCAGATGTTTACACATGGAGGATAATGTCCCCTCCCAATTCTTCCTTTCTCTAAGATCAGGCCTGGCATCATTTCCTGAGAACTTTGCTCTATTGGCTTCACAGGTACTAGAAGCACTTTGTCCTTTTGATTATATCTCTGACTCTTGGGCCAACATTATTTCTTAACTGAGCTTCTTGGTTGCTTCTATTCCTTTCCAGCCTCAGGTCAATTTGCTCTCCCCACTATGATTTCACTAGTCTTGGATTTCAGACAAGGCCTTTACCTTCTTCCCCGCCTCTAAGTACCACATAAAGGTCTCATTCCTCACCTACCACCCAGCCCCAAGCTCACTACCCTAGAGAGAGGCACCCACTGCTCAGAGGGAAGCAGAAGAGCAGGGGTCTTCTCTGCGGAAGGCCCAGGGTGATTTAATCCCCACACCCCTAGCTCCTGGTGGCCAGTTTGTGCCTTTGCTCCTCAGGGGAAGAATCCAGAGAAAAACACACATGGTGACAACACTGAAGTTTGGGCCGAGGCAGGAAGCTATGATAAATAGGTCCTCCAATCCATAAGGGGCAAGATCAGATCACATGCCACATTTGTCAAGCAAATGATTAAGAAGTGACTCTTGAGCCACTCACCCATGACAAGAATCAGTTTGGAGATGGAGAGAAGGCTTGGGGGACTTTGAGACTGCTTCAAACCCTGTCCTCAGAGGGCAAGGCTTACTTCAACCAGGTCTCTGAAAAAGACACAAAGAGCTTGGCATGCCCAGTGTTCAGGGGATGTGTCCATGGGAGAAATCTAGTGGCCAGGTTGTGGCCAACTGGGACTTCCATCCAGAACAACTGGAAGGACAAGTGGCTGCATCAAGGCTGGCCTGCAATCTAAAGGTACTGGGGCCAAGGATGCTTCAGGCTTTAGCTGTTTTTTATTTCCATTCCCCTTCTTACCCCTGCAAATTGGAAGAGTAAGGGAACTCCTACAGATAAACCAATGCCAGGTGCATGGGCAGAAAATCAGGGATAGACAATAAGTCAGAGGAAGTACAGAAACTACTAGAGGGGCCTTAAAGGGAAAACTTCAAATAACCCTTCCCTGACTGGTTTGACTTAGTGGGTTGGTTGTCATCCTTCAAATAAAAAGAACCCTAGCTTGATTCCCCAGCCCAGGGGTGGAACTTTTCCCCCCACCCCTCTCAAATTAAATGAATACAATCTTAAAAAAAATTCAAAGAATTCATAAGAGTACCAAGGAGAAAAAGACTGAAGATCTGGGGGCCCAGAGAATATATTCTCTTATGACAGTAAAGAACTTTTGGGCCCCCTTTCCCCTCTTCTGCCTCACACTTCAACCCCATGAAGATCAGTAACAGCAGCAAGCAAGGGAGGGGAAGGAAAAAGGTCCACCTCACCCTGTCTACTCAACCTTCTCCAACTGCCACTTCTGGACAAGCAGACAACACACTTGCAATCAGCCCTTGTCAGAGAGGAGAAATGACTACCCCTAGACAAAGATCAAACATCTAAGTGTTGCTTATAAACTAAATATTTTTATGCATGAAGTTAAAGAGAATATAGAATTTACCTCGAGAGTGACCCAGGTAAGTCATGGGATTGTCCAAATTTGTATCCAGGGACAAGAGAAAATTCTTCCACTGAATACATTTTAGGAAAGTGGGAAATTAAATATAGTTGCATTCCCACAAGTTAATCTCGTTTAAATCCTGGATATAGATACAAAGCCAGTCAACAGGACTGGCAAAAATCAGTGGAAGCTATGACTACATAAGGACTCTTAGGCTGTTTAATCTGACCCTCTCATATAGGTATGCCATACCTATAGTGGTGATGATGATAGCAAACTCTAAGTGACTATTTTGCCAATCTCTGTTCTAAGCCCCTAAATCTTAATTCTTTAATTTTCACAATAGTCTTATGCTTACAGAGTAAATGAGTAAATGGTGAGCTAATGCTGGGCTTGCAGCAGGGCTTAATGTTGGTCAAACAAATCCTTGCTACATCTGATCTCCCAGCCCCAAGGAAACTTAGAGGATGAGAAGGGGATACAGAAGCAAGCTGTATGTTCAACCATCTCTTCTATCTCTGGGGATCATTCCACTTTCCATATTGTCAGATACCCTTGACCAAGTTCAGCTTTTCTCAAACATCCCACTCTCCATGCTTTTCCACTCACCTAAATCCAGCTTGTCCTTCAAAGCCTACCCCTCCTGCAGCCATCCTCCCAACTCAGCCCGAATGCCTTTTAGCTAAGCAGATGACTTCACTCACAGAGGGAGAACGGGCTCAGCAAAGGGAAGAGACTTGTGCAAGGTCATGCAGCAGAATTAATTCTCACTGGAAGAAGAATTTAGGGTCCTGATACCCTATCTAAGGCAGCAACTCCGTAGCATGTTAGGATGGGGGCTGATTATGCCTGGGCATGCTAGCGCCCAGAGCAAGAGCATCAGCTCTGAGGGCATCCAACTCCACGAAGTAGTGGTGGGAGAGAACTAGCTTTTATTGGAGGACTAGATGTGGCAATAGGTGGGAGGGGGAGGGTGAATCTTAGCGCACTGGGATCAGGAGGTCAGGGGCTAGGGCTCAGGGGAAGGCCAGGGCTATGTGAAGGTGAGGTGAGTAGAAGCAGGGACACCACAGCTTTCCTTGTGCTCCTCAAACAGTTGCTCCAGGGCCTTCATGTAGAGCATGTGGTAGTGGTCGACCTCCTCGTCAGTGGGGTGGAGGCACCGGGGCACCGGGATGGGGCGGCCCACTGCAGGGAGAGGGGAAGCAAGTGAGGCCAGGGGACTCTGCTGCCCACACAGCTGATGGCAGCTTTCTTCCCAGGAAGTGAGAACTCACCCACAGTGGTGATGGGCTCAGGGAAGGGCAGCAGGCCCCAGGAGTTAGCTGAGAAGAGACTGCGGCCCCAGAAGATACAAGGAGAAAAGCCCATGAGCTTCTTGAAGATGGTCTGGCACAGATGCTGCCAGGAATCTTCAGGAAAAACTTTAAGTCTGAAGGCATTATTCTCTCCAAAGGAGTACACAGGCACTAAGGAGGCCCTGGGAATGGAGAGGCAAAGAGAAGAGGGCTGGTCAGGCCAGTGGCTCTTGCAGCCCCAGAGGAGAGCATCCCCCTCCCTACACCTCATGATTCCACTTCTCAGGGCCTTTAAAGCAAATGGTAACAGCTACAAAAAAAAAAAAAAAAAAAGATATAGAAGATGGGACTCACATTTCCTGAGAAATGATTGTATACTGAACTTTTATGTCTACATTTCCTTATGTAGTTCCTTATGTAGTTACATTATGTAACTTTATTCCATGGGTAAAGAAACATGCCTAAGTTCTTGCTCTTAAAATAGTGCCAGAGTCCTGGCTGGTGGCACAGTGGATAAAAGGGCCGGCCTGTGAACCCAAAGGTTGCTGGTTCGATTCCCAGCCAGGGCACATAACCAGGTTGCAAGCCAGGTCTCCAGCCAGGTCCGTAGCTGGAGGCAGGTGAAAGGCAACCATACACTGATGTCTCACTCCCTCTCTGCCTCTCTCTAAAAATAATAAGTAAAATAAAATAGTGTCAGAGAAGAGTTTGAACCCCACGCTTCTGACCTGAAGGATACGGCTATTTGCACCATAACCTTGATTCTCCTGGAGTGGAAGGAAGCCTGGAAATTGGACACAGTGCTTGGCAGAGAGTAGCCATTTAAGCACTGATATAAAAGCCTCTGGTTTAGGGCACAGCATGGACTCTGGGAATACACAGGCTGACTTACAGAGGCCTGGATGGGAAGGGATGGAGAGTGTGCATCCCCAGATGCACTGTGGAGTTCTGACCATTAAAAACAGCCTTGGTTCTGGCTGGTGTGCTCAGTAGGCTGAGTGCAAGCCAGTGAACCAAAAGGCCATCAATTTGATTCCCAGTTAGGGAACATGCCTGATTTGCAGACCAGATCTCCACCAGGTCCCCAGTTGGGGGTGTAACAGAGGCAACTAGTCAAAGTATCTCTCGAACATCAATATTTCTATCACTCTTTTTCTTCCTCCCTTCCCCTCTCTCTAAAAATAATAAGTACAATCTCTTAAAAAAAAAAAAAAAAAAAAAAAGAGCAGTCTGGGATTGGGCACCCATTCATCCAGCACCCCACTTACCCATGCCTCAGTGCCAGGTGTACACTCACCCGTGCCTCAATGCTAGGCGTACAAAACCTTTGCGATTCTGGAGAACAAGGTGATGCTTCCCTGGGACTGCATACAGGGATTCATGGGCTCCCCCAACAACAATGACCACAGCCTGCCCAAGCCGGGGCTGTGATAGAATAAAGTCCAAGCTCCAGCGGTTCACAGAACATAGTCCTGCAGGTATGAGGAGGGGGGGAGCAGTCACCACCCCCTTCTTGGTTCCTCAGCCTCTTACTTAACCCTTTAGTAACTGAAGGGTGAGCCCCACATCCCATTTCTTCTAAACCCTGCTATCTACCATGGCCATCTCTGTGTCCTGTAGTATCTATTGCAGCAAGAACACCATAGGACACTTGCTCCAAATCTGTTCACTAATGCCCACTGTGAGCCTTGCCAGTATTCAGGCCAGGTCCCTGAGCTGAGTGGGTGAGGGTTACCCTGGACGGAGGCATCTCCTCCCACTCAGCTGGAGGCTCACCAGCAGTCATGAGGTAGTCCCGATAGATGGGGAGGTAGAAGAGTGAATTCAGCACGACTAGTGAAGGCTGAAGCCCAGGGAACTGCTGGGAGAAACCGGTGCTCTCAGTGGAGAAATTACAGAAGCTTCCGATGCTCATGATCCCATGTGGGTGAGAGCCAAACACATAGTTCCGGTCAGAGGGCAGCTCTACTGTTTTCACCAGCTACAGGGTGTTGGGTATAATGAGGGGAAGAAGGCATGGAAGTCAAGACACTGGCTGAAAAGTGTTCCCCCCACCCCAAAAGATTTCAGAGTTCAAGGTTCTAGGATGGGGTCAAGGGCACAGGGGCTCACTCTTGAACACCATTCCACCCCCTGCCTCATTGCCTTAGCTTTGGCAGATGGGGCTCAGGCTCTAGCACAGGGAGTGGTGAATAGGTGAAGGGGAGATAAAGGGAGGAGGCAGAGAGTATCTCAGGGAGTGGTGAATAGGTGAAGGGGAGATAAAGGGAGGAGGCAGAGAGTATCTCCGGGGGATAACCTACCTTGATAGGGTAATAATCCCTGCAGTGTCTCCAAATGGTCCAGTTCCTTACCCACTCACACCGCCTTCCACCTTGGGGCAGAGAGACACGTGGGTGGAAGAAACCCTGGAGACACCTAGCTGTCTGTTATCTCTCACTACAGGGGCCTGTACCCACCTTGGCTGGGTGTGTCCCAGTCTAAGAAGAGCCATGCCAAGTAGAGAACCGAGAATGGCCAGAGAGACGTGAAGAGGAGAGAGAAGATAAGAAGGAATGTGAAAGGACCTGGGTGAAATATGAGAAAGAAAAACAAGTTAGCTTTGAGAGTCAGTCATTTCATCCAGTGGTACCTTTCCTCCACCCTCACAGATTGTATCATCCAGCTGTCTCCCACCCCACAGCCAGCCTCTCCCCCTCTCTTTGTCATTGGGCATCCACCATAAGTGGAACTCCAGCCTTCCTCTCCCCATTCCCTTCTCCCCCTGCAGACCCCAGGCACCCATGCCTCTCCCACTCCTCACCCATGAAGAGGAAAGTGAGCACGAATTGGTAGGCACTCGCTACTTCTAGACACTGTTTCTGCAGGGTTTTCATAGTGCAGGAGCGTTGCAGGAAGGTGTAGACTCTTATCCCAGTAACTATCCTCTGTCAGCAGAGCTCCAGGACCCAGAGAACAAATGAGGAAGGTTTCCACAAGTGTCTGGGAGCGCTTTCTAGTCGAGGGGCCTCGCCTTTGGGACCTCCCAGGATGCGAGGGAGTGGAGAGGATGCAGAAGGAGTTGCGGATGAGGAGACCCTTGGATCCGGATGTCTCCAAGCTGTTCTCAGACTGATCTTTGAGCTTCCAGAGTCTGTGAGTCTGGGCAGGCTGCAGGGCGGGTCTAGGAGAAGGGAGGGGCTCTGCGAGGGAGGTGAGGCAACTTTTTTTTTTTTTTTTTTAAGATTTATTATTTATTATTTTTAGAGAGAGGGGCAGGGAGAGAGAAATCCATGTATGGCTGCCTTTCACCCGCCTCCAGCCACAGACCCGGCTGGAGACCTGGCTTGCAACCTGGCCATGTGCCCTGGCTAGGGAATCGAACCAGCGACCCCTGGGCTCGCAGGCTGATGCCCCATCCACTGTGCCACCAGCCAGGGCATGAGGCAACTATTGTGTAGAGAGGACTGCGAGGGAGGGAGCTGGAGAGCTCGAGATCTGGGCTGCAGCCGCTGTCTAATCTCGAGTGCACCCAAACAGGCCCTAGACGCATGCTAGGGATCTGTTTGAAGGTCTCCCGGAGTGTCAAGGCCACCCGGAGTTTTGGCCAGGAGAAGGGGAAGCGGTTTGGGAATGGGGCTGAGCTGCGGCGTGCGCGCGAACCTTCCCCGCTGTTCACAAACACACCAACGCCGCTTGTCTGTTCCCGCCTTTAATTCCAACACCCTCTTCCCCTGTCACCCGCCCCCCGGGCCGGGAAGAACTGAGAGGCAGAGGAGCCTAGGTGAGGACTAGGTGCCGGTCAGCCGGGACCCCGTAGCGCGCCTTGTGCTCTTCGAAGAGCTGAGTGAGCCTCTCCACGTAGAGCGCGTGCAGCGCGTCCACTTGCTCCCGGCTGGGCCTCGGGCTCCGCGGCACTGGGATTGGGGCCCCTACTGTGGGCGGAATGGAAAGAGAGCAGTCGCTAGGACTGCCTGTCTCCTTCCCTCCCGCCCGCAGCGATCGTCAGGAACAGAGGTCACGGCCCTGATGATTGTCAAAGGCCAGCCACGGGGGCGAGGCCGGCGTGGCTGACAAGTAGCTGACACGTGGCGGGCAGCCAAGATTTCAGGCCCGAACCGCGACCTTCACCGCTCGGCGCTGGGAGCCTGCGGGGGACTGTGCGCCGGAGGAGTGGGCGGGCCCGGGCTCACCTACGGTGTAGATGGGATTGCGGAAGGGCAGGGGGAGGCCCAGGCGGCCTTGGAACAGCGGGAGGGCCACGCTCAGCACCCGCTGCAGCTCTTCCTGAGCCCTCCGCACCCAGGAGCCTGGTGGGTTCGGGAACTGCTGGAAGAGCTCGTTCTCCCCAAAAGAGAAGACAGGCACCAAAGACGCCCTAGGGGAGCAGAAACACTCCGGTTCTTGGCCCGGGGGCAAGCTGCGCTCCTCCGGCTTGGGGCTGTTCGGGGCGCGCCCCTCGAAGCTAAGGCAGCCTCCTCACCCTTGTTCCAGGGCCAATTTGACAAATCCCTTCTGATTCCGGATCCGTAAACTCAGCGCTCCGGGCTTTGCCTCCAGCGCCTCCAGGGGCCCTCCTACGGCCAGGACTGCCACCTGGCCACCCCCAGGCCGGGACAATAGAAAAGCCGCACTGGCCTTACCAGAAGACACCAAACCTAGGGAAAGGCAAAGGCTGGGGAAGGGGAGTTGCCTGGATCTTCCAGAAGAGAGGAGCGGAGATGAGAAGAGAGAAGAGGGAAGAGGGGATGGTAGCACTGGGACCAGGAGCCCACAGATGGGAGGAACGCAGGTAAGAGGTGACAGCTGGGATTAGGGTTCCTGAGCTCGGGCTTCCCACTTCTCACCACTACACATGATGTAGTCCCGGAAGAGAGGAAGACGAAACCAGCAGGGCAGCATGAGCAGGTGTGGGCGAAGCCCTGGAAAGATGTGTGAAAAGCCCGTGGCCTCTGTGCAGAAGTTGCTGAAGGCTCCGATGACCAGGACACCATGAGGGTGGAAGCCAAAGAGATAGTTGTGGGATGGATCCAACTCTGCAGTTTTAACCAGCTGTGGGGCAGAGGGTGCACATCCAACCCTCATTACAAGATTGGACTTTTGGAGATGATGACCAAGTGTCTATTTTTGTATCCTTGACCCCAACCCAGCACCTGGTTCCTGGGGACCCTCACCGAGATGGGGAAGTAGTCCCGGAAATGTCTCCAGATGGCCCAGTTTCGGACCCAGGCAGATTGGCGACCTCCTGCCTGTGGGGTGTCCCAATCTACATAGAGCCAGACCAGGTAGAAGACTGCCAGAATCCAGGCCTGGCCTACTAGCACAAGGAGCAGCACAGCCAGGCACACCTGGGCTGGAAAATGGGGAGGGAGTTTCAGGACCCAGGTGGGGAAGTCCCATGTTTCCCTTTTGTCTCCCTTTCCTCTCCCACCTAATTCCTTCTCACTCCTTCAAGGAGCCCAGAGATCCCTGCCCCACTTCCTCCCTTGTAGTAATGGGGAAGCAGAGACCCAGGTGTGTGTGAGGAGGGCTTCAGGGACTCACCAAGACACAAGAAGGAGAAGACCCATTGCAGGACAGCAAACACTTGGAGACACCTGCGGAAGCGGCTGAAAGAGACTGGCATTCTGTAGAGGGGAGCTACACAGTGGCCACCAAGGGCTCTCAAACACACTTTTTTTTTGGTCCAACCCATTGGCCTTGACCCCTAGCCCTGGTTCCACCCTGTGTCCATTGGCTCTGCTGACTTGCATACTAGGCTTCTATGATCCCCAGCAAGGAAGGGTCAACTGCTACCCGAGCTCTTGGAATGAGCAGAGTGGTTGAGGAAGGTGTTTGGACTTTGTGGCTGTCTGGACCTCCAGCTCTGTGAAGAGCTGAGCTACAGAGGTCTGGGAAAGGTGGGGGTTGCCAGAGTGCTGTGTACCATGAATAGCAGGGCTCCCAAAATGAGTGAGAACAGCTTGAAAAACCCTTTAGCCTAGGACTAGGTGGGGAGGCTCTCCAGAGGGAAAGGCCTTGTGGGAAAAGCTTAGGGTTTGTGAGCCCACTGCACAGTGGACATGCCCTCCAAGTGGGTTGGAGCCAGTCCACACTATCACCATGGCTGTACCCAACACTGACCAGAGCCTGTGGGAGTTGGCACATTCTTCAGGTCAGGGAATATCACTTTAAAAAAAAAAAAAAAAAAAATAGCCCTAGCTGATGGCACAGTGGATAAGGCTCCTGCGAACCCAAAGGTTGCTGGCTTGATTCCTAAGCCAGGGCATGTAACCAGGTTGCAAGCCAGGTCTCCAGCCAGGTCCGTAGCTGGAGGCAGGTGAAAGGCAATCACCTCTCTGCCTCTCTCCCTTCCCCTTTCTCTAAGAATAAGAAATACAAATCTTAAAATAAAATAAAAAACATTAAAAAAATAATTCCAGATGTGCTAATGTCAACATCACTACTATATCTGAGTCTGGTTATGCTTACTATCTCTTTAAATGCTTTTTGCCTTTTAGTATGGTCTGTATTAAAAAAAAATACCCCCCCCCCCCCCCCCCCGCTGGTGGCACAGTGGATAAGGCACTGGCTTTTTAACTCAGTGGCTGGTTCAATCCCCACCCAGGGCACATAACCAGGTTGCAAGCCAGGTATCCAGCCAGGTCTGTAGCTGGAGGCAGGTGCAAGGCAACCATACATTGATCTCTCTCTCCCTCTCTGCCTCTCTGCCTTCTCCTATCTCTAAAAATAATAAATAAAAATAATTTTTTGGTTTGCTTAAAGATTTCACTTACTTTTAGAAAGAGAGGAAGGGAGGGAAGAAGAGGGAGAGAAACATCAATGTGCAAGAGTCTTGCACACTCCTGCAGGGAACCTGGCCCACAACCCAGTCATGTGACCTGACTGGGGAATCAAACCTACAGCTTTTTGGTTTGCAGACCAGACACTCAATCCATTGAGCCACACCAGCCAAGGCCTATCCTATACTTTGTTGTTGTTGTTGTTGTTGTTGTTGTTGCTGTTGTTGAAAGCCAGGTATAACGTACTAGGTAAAATAGGCCTTTAGTGATGTGGTGGGAAGGTGTGGGGAAGGAAGAGCCTGCTATAGTCCTATGACTAAGATCTCAATCATTTAGTGAGCCTGTATCCCTGGACTGTGAACTCCACACATGCTTCTCAGGATAGAGGGGGCCGAGTTGGACATTTCTCTTTCTCTAGGTTTATTAAGCTCTGATGAAACTCCAATATGCTCTGGTAAAATAACCTCTTGAGGTCAGGCCTTGTTAAGGGCAGAATGTACTGGTGTGGGGAATGTCCCTTCTTTAGGAAAGTCTGATCCACATCCCATCAAGTGCCTATGTTACATGCTTTCCTAGCATAAAATATTTTCTCTCCATCATGGTGATTTTCTGATTAAGGTCTCCCCTAAACGTAAGCAACAAGAGGTAAGTAATGTGCTCATCATTGCAGCCCTTGTGATGAACGCCTAGCAGATGGGAGATGCTTTGTAAGTAAATGGACCCACCGTGAGAGACAGGATAAGTCAGCTTCCAATGCCCAGGACTGACTGCTCAGGCTGGTATAACCTTTCTGTCCCACTCTTGTGCACATTTTCCCACCCAGGGACCTTCCCAGAAGGTATTTTTTTCTGTCCCTGCCCAGCCCACTTCCATCTACAGGGCATGTAATGAAGATGGTGGGGACTAGGGTGAGATTAACTTAAAAGTGTGGCCAGCCCTGGCTGGTATAGCTCAGTGGATTGAGTACTGGCCTGAGAACCAATGGGTTGCCAGTTTGATTTTGATTCGCAGTCAGGGCACATGCCTGGGTTGCGGGCAGAGTCCCTAGTTGGTTTGGGGCATGCAAGAGGCAACCAACCACACATTGATGTTTCTCTCCCTCTCTTCCTCCCTTCCTCTCTCTCTAAATAAATAAAATTAAAAAAAAAAAAATGTCTGGTCAGAGAGGTAGGTGCTCAGTCCACATAGTAAGGTGACCCACTCACTCAGGTGACTTGCCCCCCTCCCGCCCCCTTCCCCACTCCAGGAAGGAAGGTTTCTTAGGGAAGTTTTCCTGAGAGTTATGCAGGAAGCAGAAGTAAGGTGTGGATGGTAAGTGGTGTGGGAGGCAGAAAATGTCCTGGGGCAAATGAACAGGCCTGTTTGGTTTTATAGAGGCCTCTGCAAGGGAACAGTTGGGAGGTAAGTTCAGGAAGGTAGGCTGGTGCAAGACTGGGAAAAAACAAGCTGAAGGTTCATATGCAGTCAACTGTCCTAAGGAGGGACCATGGCAGGAGCTTGACTGCTGGACCCCTGGAGGTTGGAAGCAAGACCTGCTCTCATGAGGTCTCTTCTGGCCAGTAGGGTGTGGGTCCAACATTTTATTTGGGATGTTGAAATTTGAATGACGTATCACTTCTACCTGTCACAAATAAGACTCTTTTTGTTTCTTTTCAATTATTTAAAAATGTGAACCCTTGTGGCCCTGACCAATGTGGCTCAGGTGGTTGGGTATTGTTCAGTAAAGCGAAAGATCATCTGTTCCATTCCAGGTCAGGGAGCATGACTGAGGTGCACATTGGGCCCCAGGTTATCCCAGGTTGGGGCGCCTGTGAGAGGTGGCCAATGGGTGTTTCCCTCCCATATCAATGTTCCTCTCCCTCCCTTCCCTTTCTCTAAAAATAAATAAATAAAATCTTTTAAAAATAATGAATAAAAATGTTCATGTTTGTTAGCTCACAGGTTGTGAGGGGGTCTCTTTTCCAAAGCTACTGCACATTCCTTTTCCTTGAAGCTTTCCTTGGAATGGCCCACCAGGGCTTTCCCTTTCCAGATACCCCCCAACTAAAAGCTTCGGTTCTTGAAGCAGCAGTAAGGCCCCGCCTGCCTTCCCTCATAGGACACATGCCTCCAAGGAGCCTTCCTTCTCTGAGCACCGCCCCTGAAGCCCAGCTCAGGGATGTGCTACCCCACCATTTACGTAAAGGAGAAGATGCCATCAAGTAATGACTCATGGAAGAGTGTAGGGGCTGAGTAGGGGGTGACTTTCTGCTGAACCTGACAGTGAAGTCCTTTGGTTTAGCCTCTAAGGTAATTCCCCAGCTTAGTCAATAAAGGGCAGTAAGAAATGGGATCCAGGGAAGCTTCCAGTTTCTTATACATTTTGCTTCTGCCTTTTCCTCTTCTTGTTCTTTTTCTTTGGAGTAACTCCAGTCTCTCGCCAATCAGGGTGGCAAGGTCAATAAGTAGATGAAAGACAGTAAGTGAATTGGAGAGTTACAAATCCTCCTTTATTGGGAGTGAGGCTAAGAAACAATAAATTATCACATGGGAACCCCCCCGCCCCCGAAACTCTCTCCCCATGAACCATTGGGGGCTGAGGGGAGGGACATGGGGGCTCCAGGAGCTTCCTGAGAAAGCTGGGTTGTGGGGAGAAAGTGAGGTGAGACATTCAGTCCCAGACACACCAAACGTACACTCAGTAAGTGAGGAGCTAGACAGACCCCCTCTGAGGAGTGGGGCACAAGAAGGCACAATGGCAGGAGAGGTTTGGTAGAGTGGTTGAGTGTCATGGGTCGACAAAGGACACCATGATGTAGCGAGTGCCCCTTGTGGTAGGCAGCCCCTCATGGTAGTGGGTGAGACGGCCAGGGTGCAGGAGCCCCCAGCCCTTCCGTGGGGCTGAGATCACACAGTCATAGCGCAGGAATCGGCAGCCACCTCCCTGGGAAGGGGACAGAAAGGGGAGAGTGAGCAGACATGGGGTGATGAGAAGACAGATACAAGGACCTAAGAGGCAGTCCAAAAAGATAAGGGAGCGGGGATGGGGAGACACAAGCGGCAGCCAGCCCAGAAGCTATCCGGGAGAGGATACCAGCAAAGTAACTGGGAAATGTGCAGAGGCAGGTTGGGGGCAGAGAGGGTGACTGAGGGCCATGTGCAGGGCTGTAGAAGGGCAGACACAGGGTCCCAGTGGGAGAGCGTGCATGTGTGCTCGTGCTCGCGCGCGCGCGCATGTGTGTGTGTGTGTAGGGGCCCTGGTGGTACCCTGAAACAGGGAGACTCGAGGGGCTTACCTCATAATCCAGGCCCTTGTGGTTAAGAGCAACGTTGAGAGTAAAGGTGGATGAATCGTGATGTGGCCGTAGAGAGGGCTGTTCATCTGGCCGGTAGCGAACCACAAAGTTCATCACTGCCCGGGTCTGAGTTGAGATGAACAAAGAGGCTGCAGGGATGGCCTTCAGGTCCAAGAACCCTTATAAAGAGGTGACAGCCCCTGTCCAGGGAGTGGGAGTGGCTGCAGGGGTTAGGCAGGCTCCCCCCAGCGCTGCCCTCCTGTCGTCTCTCTTTCCATGGGGCCCCAAATGCTATAGGGGCTGAAAGGATGCTGCATGGAAACGTCCAGTTTGGACTGGGGTGTGGGAAGGTGCAAGGGGCAAGGGTGGCAGGAGCAATGGCCCACCTTGGTGTGGTAGCCTGGGAACAGCTTCTCAGTCATGGGCCCCACGTACATCCTCAACAGCTGTAGCCACTGGTCCTCATAGCCGACCTGCTTCATGTGGATGTCCACAGTGGGCACATTCTCATAGCCTCCGGCCAGCCTTGAGTCCTGTGGACAGCGGGCACTGAGCCCCTGAAAGCAGTGCCAGCCTCCCGCTCCTCTTGCTCCCAGCCCTTCAAGCCTGTGTGCCCTCATCTGAAACAGCCTCAACCACTTCTCAGCTTGACTCACTCTTTTTTTTAAATATTTTGTTTATTTTTAGAGGGAAGGGAAAGGAGGGAGAGAAACATCCATGTGTGGTTGCCTCTCACATGCCCCCAAGGGGGACCAGCCCACAACCCAGGCATGTGCCCTGACTGGGAATCAAAACCATGACCCTCCTGTTTCCGGACCAGCACTGCATCCACTAAGCCACACCAGCCAGGGCTTGACTCACTCTCACTGTCCCTTCAAGTCTCAGCTAAAATGTCACCTCTTCTGTGAAGCTCCTTGGTCCACCACATCAAGGGCCCCTCCTCTGGCTCCCATAGTACCTGGACTACTGCTGCTAATGACAGCACAGGTGAGAGGGCAGAGTTCGACCCATACAACTCCAGCGCACCTGCACAACCTAAGTCAGGGGTTGGCCCCTAGGACTTCCCCAGTAAGGGCTTTTTGAATGAATAAATGAATACACTTGTGAGCCTTATTAGGTCCCCTTCCCCTTAGAGACTCCTCTCTGTCCCCACTCCCTGGTACTATTTTCCCTTCATCAGACCCAGCACCTCACTCCTCCTGGAAGAGGCCCTCCCTCATCTCCTGCCCCAACCCCTCTCACCTCATGCCGGCCTCCTGACCACTGACCATAGTGCTCCATTTCCTCCACCAGCTCATCACACATTTGATCTGACAGCAGAGGGAACCAGTACACATCTGGGCATGGCTGAGAACAGTCAAGGGAAGAACAACAGGGCTGGGTGACATTCAGGGAGAGGACAGGCAGCCAATGAAGGAGAGAAAGAGCAAGGAGCAGAAAGGGAAGCCAGGAGATGAGGGACACTAGAGAATGGGGATCCGAGTGTAGGGACTAGCCACAGCGAGGACTCGGCCAGGGAAGGCTGGGTCAGAGACAGAGGGAGCAGCATAAATAGCAGAAGAGTCCTGGGTCCCCAGATTCTGGGACAGTGCTTTTCAAACTTCTTTACAAAAATGTCATTTTGCCTGTAACAACAATATAACCAATAGGAGGCTCACTGACTAATGCTGGAGTTGGGGGCTGAAAGCCTACATGATCAGCCTTTGCCTTCATCTTGCCCAAGTAGAAAACCCTAAGGTACTTGCAGGAAGTCAGTTTGGAAACCACTAATCCAGGCAGGGGACCAAGGGATGACAGCCATCAACATGGCCAAGTATCCTGAGTGGGGCTCACCTGTTCCACAAGTCCCTCCCCTTCAAGGGCCCGGCTGTAGTTCTCGTGAATATACTGCTCCTTCCAGTCCTGGGGAGGAAGCAGGGGAGCACACCTTGATGTGTGTCCTCTTTACTTCACCTGGTCCCACCCAGGAAGCCCCAGCATCTGGACAGCACCTGGGCAGCAGCAGGTCCTGCAAAGGTGTGCATGCCCCCATGCATCCTCCCACAGTGAAGGGCATTCACTTTCTTTGAGCAAGAGGCCCACTGCTCACCAGGGGGTTATCAAAGATCTGCCAGAGGTCGGGATGCAGGTGGTCTGTGTCATAACGGGAAGTGGCCAGGAGTCGGCCAAATTCATGTTGATTGCTGAGGTGGAGGAAGATGCCCTGGAGTGGGGAGAGGAGGTGAGAAGGATACACAAGGTGGCTGTCTCCCAGCACCCTGGCTTTAGGTCCTATAGCCATGCTCACCTTCTCCCGCAGGCTCTTACAGAAGGCCATGTCTGGGTCAGTGTCGCTGCCTGAAAACACCTCCCTCTGGGGCAGCTCTGTCCTCAGGGTCTCCCCTTGGATCACATATGCCTGGGAGATGTAGGGCACATTCCACACGCCCCTGGAGGTACCCATACTAGGGTCAGCCAGGTGGGTAGCTCCCACAATTCTGCCCAGTTCAGCATGGGAGCCCCTTCCCTCAGAGCACCCTACTCTCTGAACCAGGAGTCCCTTCTCACTTCCTGTTTAACACTGCTGGTTACAACCCTCTCATATCCTGCCCCACAGTCAGTTCCTACCCCAGAGTCACATCAGATCCCTGAGACTGAGTGTCCCCACTCAGGATGGGCATCTGTTCAGGCCCAGCTGGGAAGAAGACAGGGGCTATAGCCCTGGCAGGACTCACACTCGCTTCCGCTGTACCAACTCCACATAGTCCTCGGAGCGTGCATAGTACTCATCGGGGCTCAGGGCTCCCCAGAAGTTGGACCACAGCTTCCCGTGGCGGGATAGCATGGGTGCTATGACCTTCCTATGAACAGGTGGAGGTGAGGACTGGGTAGATGGGTGTCCCATGCCCAGGGAAGGAGTGGGGGTTTCCAGGGGACTATTTGGGGGCCCTCTGGCTGAGCCAGGAAAACAACCTGTTCCCTTCAATGAGGATGCGCAGGACCTGCTGGTTGGTGATGACAGCATCGGCGTCCAGGCTGAAGTAGAATTCACACTCTGGGTCCTGCCGACAGCTGTCCCTGGAGGTGACAGGCCAACAAAGGAACCGAAATTTAAGCAGGTGGGGAAGAAGGGGACTGCAGAGTGAGTGAAACTACCACTTTCTGGGACCCTAGGTTGTTTAGTCTGTGACAGAGGGGCAAGGGAAGGACAGTATGCTGGATGGGCAGCACTGTGGAGGCCATAGAGAACCTGGATGGTGGATGGAGAGGGAAGGGTGGTGCAGTGAGTGGCAGCCTCACCACCCCCCACCCCGTTCACCCCCACCATCCTCCCTGCCCAGGTCTCACTCACATGGCCATGTCCCTGGCCTCGCCTGGGCTCAGGGCCTCCTCTGGCCCCACCAGCTTCACAGCTGAGAAGTGGTCCTGGAGTTGGGGCCAAGAGTCTGCAATGTGGGGTTCGTGGTATACTTCCTGGAGATGGAAGGAAATAGGAGAGGGTGCTGAGAGGGCAAGAAAGATGATACTTGACAGATGGGATGGATGGGAAAGGTGGTAAGTGAACAGGGTGTAGGAAGCAATCTGGGGGTGGGACAGGAGTTCCATCAGGGCAAGTCCCTTGGGAGAGGCTGCCACAGTGGCTCACGTTGTTATGCAGAAAGAGGGTGATCCTGTCGGGGGGATAGTCCAGGAGCATCAGCCGTTGCAAGAAGCGGGGCAGGAACGGGGTAGGCTGTTCTACAAACACGGCCAGAAGCACCCGGGGGGGAGGCTGGAAGATACATGATAGGGCTCAAAAGAAAGCCCAGAACCCCTATCTGGTCTGTCTTTTACAACCCAGCCAGGTTTGGGGGTTCCCAGGAGCCCCCACCCACTGCTGTCCAGCATGCTTTTCCTGCGTCCCTGTTTTAGCGTGCTCTTGCCCTACCCCTCCTCACCTGCCCCCCCGGGAGTGTCCTCCGGTCCCGGTCACAGAACCCACAGCCTCCCCCAGGAGTCCAGCCATTGGGAACGTAGTTTCCCAGGTAATTTAGCTGCAGCTGTTGGGAGAGACAGAAAGAGGCTGAGGCAGACGAGTCCAGGACCAGACATGAGGTAGGTCAGACAGACAGACAGGAACAAGGAGGTAAGGCAAGGGGTGGATACTTGGAACCTCTCCTAGCACCCCTGCTGCTGGGACTGAGGCGGACCAACAACTCAGAAGGGTTGGAGGTAACTAGAGACTAGGACTAGGTCTGGAGCAGGGACAGAGGCTGGGGGCCAAACCTGGAGCAGGTGTAAAGGGCTGGGACCAGGTATGGGGCAGGGGCTGTGGCCAGACCAACTAGGACCGAGGCCAGGGCTGAGGATGTGAGTCATTGGGGCACCTTAGTGGGACCGTTCCCATGCACCACAACAGGAAGCGTATCATAGGCCACATTCCGTATACGCACACGATTCCGATCAAACTTTAAAACGACCTCATCTGGGAAAGAAAGGCCAGGATTAAGACTCTCTTTCTCTTGAAGCTGCCTGGTAGCACATGCTTCTAAATATGGGGAATCCAACCTTCTTTGATACCACCCTAGGGAACTTCTCCACTTACTACTGGTGTGCCTGGCAAGTCACCAGCCCCTCAGAGAGGCAGTTTACTCATCTGTAAGAGGTAGATAACCACAGACCCCAGCCGTCCTTTGTAGGATTGTTGTGTTAATAAAATTACAGAAGTAAAGCCCCTGGTCCAGGGCCTTGGCACATAAAGTATGTTCCATAGGTGTTAGGCATGATGGCCACTGCTTTTCACTATTGTTAACACTGTGCAAATTTATCAGCCATCCAGATGTTTGACAGTTAACATAAAGGTGAGTTGAAGAGCACCCCAGTTCCACCACAACCTCCTCCCTAATTCAGGACCCCAGCAGCCTCTCTTATTTCTCCTTCTGATTGCTTTTCTCCTCACCTAAAGCCCCGTTGAGGTTCTGAAAGATCCGTGATTTATGATCCAGATTAAGGCTGAGTTTTTCCTGGATGGGATAAGATGGGGCAATTAATTAAAGAAGGGATGGGACATCATTTCTCACTCTTTTCTCTTTACATCTTCCCCCAAAACCCTTTACCCCTTCCTCCCCACTCAGCCTGAGACCTGTCACCCCCATAGAGCTACAAGTGGTTGCCCCTCTTCTGTCCCTCCCTACCCTCAGTCCTGGGTCCAGGTAGAGTCGAGTATAGAACAGCTGATCATCATCATCATCTTTGTACTTCCACTGGCGGACAATTTGGTGGACAGTGGGGGCAAAGCCAATGAATCCTGTGGGGAGAGGGGAGGTGCTGACTCCAAGACTCTCTTGGACCCATGACCCTGTCCTCACTCCTTCTCTGGCTCCTAGGTATCTGGAACACTCCAGACCCCACAATCCTGGGAACTCTGCCACTCACCACCAGAGTTGAGGAAGCGCTTTCCTGTGCCCACCTCAGGGTACTGCTCTGCCAGCCCCCACTCAGGCCAGCAGAAGCTCTCCGCAGAGAACAGAAGGCGGCTGCCACTCTGAACAAACTTCTTCAGCAGCTCGGAGGGGCTGCCAGCCAAAATCACATCATAGCTGGCAAGGAAGGGAAGGATGAAGAGACAGCCGCTGGGAACCCCAGCATCCTCACCTCCTTTCTCTTGTTTGCCGCACCCAGTTCTCTCCATCCCCAGTCCCTTTACCTGTCCACAAACATGATGACCATATCCTCCTGGTCTGCATATTTCTCCATTTCTTTCTTTAGCCACCTGACCTTCTGTCCTCCACCAACTGTTCGGGCCACATCCCCCCCTCGCCACTCCTCTCCCAGGCCCAGGGTCTGTGGGGGAGATCCGCCATGCCGGAGAAAGATTCAGCTGGCCAGGCTCACCGCCGGGCCCCAGGCCTCCTGCCCTCTGCCCACTCCTCCGGCTGGAAGCCACCCACCAGCACCTCCTAGAGCCCTCGGCGTTCCTCTGCTCACCCGAACTGTGTAATTGAAGAACTCCGCTGACTGCAGGAAACGTCGGTATCCCTCAGTCTCGGCTGTGGCCACGGTGATCACCAGCAACTTCTCTGTCACCAGTCGGGAATGGGCAGTCAGGATCCACTCAGCCAGCTCACTGCCCCACGTGCTCCACTCACCGCAGGGCCCCTCCCCTCCCTCAAACTCTGCTAATGTCCCTTACCTCTTTCTTCCCATTCCCTCTTATAATCTTTCCCCAGAAAAACTTCGACCCCCGTGAGAGCTGTGGGAGTGACACCCAGGAATTCGGGGTCAGTTAGCAAGGGAAGGAAAGAATCCTCAGGTCTGGGTCAGGAATGAGTGGTTCCGTCCCAAGAAGCACGCAGGGCCGTGGAGAGACCGCCACCCCTTTCCCCAAGTCCTGGTCCGCAAATTTGTCAGCCAGGAGCTCAATCGGCTCTCCCTGGGGGTTTCACCTGGGTTCACAGGGTGGCCGCCCCGGGGACGGTCGGAGGCTGAGGCCGCAGTAGGCTGCGGCGGCAGCAGCAGCGGTAGCAGCAGAAGCCAGAGTCCCGGGTCCCAGGAGGCCATCCCGGGGAGCTGGCCCAGACGGCACACAGGCCGGCACTGGGCTCCGGCTGCCTGCCGGGATCCCGACTACCGAGCCGAGGGACTCCAGGAAGGCGACTGAGGCTGCAGTGCGGCCCACTGGGAGCAGGATTAGGGCTGCGGCTCCGCCCTGGAAAAAAAAAAAAAAAAAAAAAAAAAGGCGTAGCCGGAGGCTACAGAAAACTCTAGATGCGGGCGCCCCAGACAAGGCGAGGATTGTTCCCAGGACTCGGACTCAGGCTCGCGGGCAGCGCAGGCAGCGCGGATCCGGCGGAGGGCGCTGGGCCGCGAGGCGAAAGAGGGGCGGGGGCCCGGGCGGGCGAGCCGGAGCTGAGAACTTTGGTCAGATCCAGTCCAGCTACCGCTCGCCAGACACTTGAGGAAACTGAAACCTCGAGAGGGGAAGCTACCACTTGTGGGTCCGACGAGACGCGGAGGCGGGCCTTTGCTACAGCCCTGCCCCGGCGGCGGGGCAGGAGACTGGAGAACGGGGCTGTGAGGGCGTGCGGAGGGGGGCCGAGTGGAGGAGCGGGCAGAGGGGAGGGAGAAGGCCGAGGAGTCTGAAGCTCCACTGGAGCTAAGGATTGAATTGTCTGCAGAGGGTCATCAGTGACCTCTCGGATTGTACACTCAAGTCTGCCCACCGATTTTGGGAGTCCCACCTGTCCTCTCTCCTGCACTGGAAGAAGATACAGGGGCTGCCTTTGTGATAATGACATCAAAGAAAGACCAAGGAAAATGACGTTTCTCGAGACACCACCGGCACCGCATCTTTAAAATAACCCATTCAAGGGATTCCACAAAATGTAAAGCTACACTGAGGCCGGAAGTACTTTTGCCCATATAAAATATGGCGGAAAGCTTTCTCGTGTCCAAGGGAACGGCACGTAATTAGTCTACGTAGAGGAATTATTGTGCACGCGCAGAAGCACACGCCGCCGGAAGTGACGGAGCCCTTAAACAACGCGGGCTGTTTCGCACGCGTGCGCAGTGGGTTCTCCAATCAGCTGTGTTGTGAAAATGGTGGAGAAGAAAACTTCGGGTATGTGATTCCCCTGAGGTTGGCTCCGAGCTTTCTCCATTCCGAACCTGGCCTAAGATTTTCTTACCCAGTTATTAGTCTCAAATCCCTTCCCTGGCCCTCGGGTCCTGGCATCTGGGCAGCTCCAAATCATCAATTTACGTTTTATTGTTGCCTGCTCAAAGCCGGCGCATGGGATGTAGAAAGGAAAAAGACCATTATCTTCCTGAAAGGGGCTGTTTGGGTTGGAGGACAGACATGCAGACCTACCATTGGATTTCATACGTGCTGTGGCAGAGGGATGCACAGTGCCCGGGCGCCTGGAAAGGAGGAAGCCATGAAGGTTTGGAGGGAAAGATAATACTTGAGTCTTGAAAGCCGAGTTAGGTTTGTTTTGCTTGGTGCAGGTGCGCAGGGACTTATTCCAGACACCGGGAACTGCACTTGCAAAGGCAGGAGAGCAAGAAAAAGCATGTCACCTAGGCAGCCTAGTTCACAGTTCGAAGCTTGCGGAGGAATAGTAAGAGACTGGAGGGCTAGGGAAAGACACTTGAAAAGCATTATATGCGCTGCGGAAAAAAATGGACTTCTGAGGGCAGTGGAGACCTATCAAAGGCTTTTACGCCAGGGACGTGACCGAAACAAATTTGTCTTTTAGACAGGCAGTCCTAGCTTCAGTCAAGAGGATGGTTTGGAGGGACTAGAGCAGTGCTGTCCAGTAGAACTTCTGGGATGATAGGAATGTTCTTAATTAACACTGCTCATCATGGCAGCCATTAGCTAGCTATATGCGGCTAGTGCAATCGAGGAACTGACTTTTAAATTTTATTTCATCTTAAAAAAATTTCTTTTATTCAGCATTTTTAGCGAGAAGGGCAGGGAAGGAGAAATCAAGGGAGAGAAACATCAATGTATGGTTGCCTTTCATCTGCCTCTAGCTATGGACCTGGCTGGAGACCTGGCTTGCAACCTGGTTATGTGCCCTGGCTGGGGAATCGAACCAACGACTTTTGGGTTCCTAGGCCAGCATCTATCCACTTAGCCACTGGCCAGGGCTTATTTCATCTTAATCTACACCTAAATCTATTTCTTATTTTTAAAATATATTTTATTGATTTATGCTATTGCAATTGTCCCAATTTTCTCCCTTTGTCCCACCCCAGCACCCCTTACTCCCTCAGCAATACTCCCTTAGTTTATTTCCATGGGTCATGCGTATAAGTTCTTTGACTACTCCATTTCTTGTACTGTACTTTACATCCCGATGTCTGTTTTCTTTCTACTAATTTGTTCTCCTTAATCCCTGCAACTTTCCCCCCATTTACCCCCTTCCCCTCCCAAATGATCCCCATATCTGTGATTCTGTTCCTGCTTGATTGTGTAGTTTGTTGTTTGGGTTCAATTATTGATAGCTGTGAATTTATTGCCATATTTTTAAAAAGATTTTATTTATTAATTTTTAGAGAGAGGGGAAGGGAGGGAGGAAGAGAGGGAGAGAAGCATCGATGTGTGGTTGTCTCTTACCTGTCCCCAACTGGGGACCAGGCCCACAATCCAGGCATGTGCCCTGAGACTGGGAATCAAACCTGTGATACTTTGGTTCACAGGCACTCCAGTGAGCCACACTAGCCATTTTAATGTTCATCATTTGATCTTCTTTTTCTGTAATTCCAGTTAGCATTTCATATAACAATGGTTAGGTGGTGATGAACTCCTTTAGTTTTTCTCTTGTCTGGGAAGCACTTTACCTGCCCTTCAATTCTGAATGATAGCTTTGCTGGGTAGAGCAATCTTGTTTGTAGGCCACCGCTTTTCATGACTTGGAATATTTCTTGTCAGTCCCTTCTAGCCTGCAAAGTTTCTTTAGAGACATCAGCTGACAGTCTCATGGGAACTCTGCTGTAGGTGGTTAACTTTTTTCTCTTTCTGCTTTTAAGATTTTCTCTTTACCTTTAACCTTCAGCATTTTAATTATGGTGTGTTTTGAAGTGGGTCCATCTTGTTTGGGACTCTGTGCTCCCTTCACTAAATAGGGAAATTTTCTTTCATTAATTTTTCATATGGATTTCCAACTTCTTGCTCTTTCTCTTTTCCTTCTGCACTCCTATACTGTGAGTGTTGGGCTGCTTGGAGTTGTCTGAGAGAGGCTCCTTACACTACCCTTGGTTTTTTGTGCCTGACTTGTAGTATATACCCAGTAAGTGTTAGCCACTGGCACTGATGCTATTATTATGGTTACAGGCACTCAATAAATATTTGTTTAATGAATAAAGAGATATTTGTGTAGAATTATTAGCACCTAGTGAGCAACTAATATGGTAATGAAAAGAGATGTTTAAAATAACGCCTAGGTTTCTGGTTTGGATATTTGTGTAGATGTTTCCATTTATTTAAAGAAAGCTACAGGAGGAGAATCAGACTTGTATGGGAAGATTTTTTATTTTGAGTTGTAGTGTCAGTGGGATCAGCAGGTAGTTTCCTGCAGTCAGCTGAATAGTCAGTTTTGGAGCTCAAGAGAATGGTCTGGATTGAGAGAATCACTTTTGGAGTCATTTGCTTGTGGGTAAGAGAGCCCTGTGTTTGGATTAGAAGTCTCAGGAAGAGTATATAAACTGAGAAAGAGAACAAGGATAACCTGAGCATGATGGTCAACACAAAGTGTAGAGAATTAAGCAAAATGTGCTCTGGGCTTGGCTCGAGGAGGTCATCAGCTTTCTGAGAATGAGTGGTTACCATAAAAAAACAGTTGGGATTGAGAGATGGACAGGAGATGAGGAAACGAAACGTCACGTGGACCACCCTATTAAAGAAGAATAGGTATGAAATTAGGTAGACAGTTTAGTAGGTTCTGCCATTGAAGGGAAAGTGTCAGTTGTGGAGTAGAGATTGAAGATGAAAGAGGGAGGGGAGGACTCAGCTAGAGGTGAAAGGTTGGGTTTAGCAGTGGAATTGCCCGTGGGGATGGGGGTGGGGTGTCCATGCAGTTATGACTGAGGATGGGCTAAGAGATATGTGTCTCTGTGTATCAGGGCCCTGTTTCCTGAGATTGCTGAGCATGAAGGCCAAGTGCACTAAGATCCCAATAGAGCCTGAGCTCAGGAAGCCCTGAGCATGCAGTAGTCTCATCAGCTTGGTTCTGTGATATCCACCAGAAGTGAGAAGTCTCCAGGGGGCACTTCATTAGTTTGGTCTGGGATTGGGAGGAAAGGCTGGGGCCAAAGGGATAGAAAACAGACAGGAGTGACTGAAATAGCAGTCTTAGTTAACTGGGAAGGAAGCAGACCAGAAGGGCTGATGTACAGTCCCTTCTTATCCACAGGAGAAAATTTCCAAGATCCCTAATGGAGCTTGAAATTGCAGATAGTACCAAACCCTATCTATACCTGTTGTTTTTTCCCATATGTACATATACGGATATTATACGGCATATCTTTGGCATTACTACTTTAGTGTTTTGAGTTATTTGAGTGTATTGAGTTCATTATTAAGTAAAATAAGGATTACTTGAACACAAGCACTGTGATACCATGACACTTGATCTCAGCTGAGATGGTTACTTAGTGGTTAACAGATAGGTAGTGTATATAGCCTGGCTACTTGGCCAAAGGATTAATTCACATCCCAGGCAGGATGGAGTGGGTTGGCATGAGATTTCATCACAGGCTCCTGTTCTGAGTGGCCCCTAGATTCTGTAACTTCTGTGTGGTACTAGAACTTCTTACACCATACTAACTCAGAACAGTGCACAATTTAGCTTCTGAGATCAGACGAGATTAGGCGTGTTCAGGGTGGTATGGCTGTAGACAACAGTGCACAATTTAAAAATTATGACTTGTTTATTTCAATATCCAAATAATGTTTTCAGATCACGGTTGACTGAAGGTAACTGAAACTTCAGTTAAGTAAAACTATAGATAAGGGGGAATTACTGTACTGGTAGAAGATATAGGGGCCAAAGGCTTGGTGATAAGGATGAGATCAGAGAACTCCACACCCCATGGACATCTCCACACAGTTCCCAGAGCCAGGGTCACCCCAGCTTCTCTCTTCTCTATGCCCCTCATAACTTTTGGTTTCGCCCCATCCAGTTCGTTCCCAGGACCCTGGACAGCGGCGGGTGTTGGACAGGGCTGCGCGGCAGCGCCGCATCAACAGGCAGCTTGAGGCCTTGGAGAATGACAATTTCCAGGATGATCCCCATGCAGGACTCCCCCAGCTTGGCAAGAGGCTGCCTCAATTTGATGATGATGCAGACACCGGTGAGGCGGGTGGAGCTGGGGAGACAAGGCTGAAGGAAGGGGAAAGTCTGCCTAGGTTAGGGTTGTGGAAGGACATCGGGCTTAGGGAAGGTGACCCAGGAGTTCCTCTGGCTCTGCCAGGGACTGGCTCCTGAGACTTTGAGCTAGTTGCTGTCCCCATTCTGTGCCTCAGTTTCCTCTTGTGTATGAAAATGGAGCAGATGAGCTTTACAATCCTTTCCAGCTCTTATATAAAGCCCTAGATTTCAGGAGTGTGGCAATAAAGGAAGGCTGGGATTAGAGGTGTTGGGGGAAGGGAAAAGGACAGTAGACGGAGACCTACCTAAAGCCCAGGTGAGTATGTGGGCAGGGAATGGACACCAGGCCATTGAGAATAATGGGGCAGAGAAATATGGTGTCTTTCTTGCAAGATGCCAAGAAACTCATTGCTCTTGACCTCTAGGAAAGAAAAAGAAGAAAACTCGAGGTGATCATTTTAAACTTCGCTTCCGAAAAAATTTTCAGGCCTTGCTGGAAGAGCAGGTGAGAAAGGAGCTGGCAGGGATGAACCCATCGGGGAGGGCTCCCCCCACAGAGATACTTGTTCCCAGCAGGTGTTTGCTGTGTGGGTGGGCAGAGAAGTTGTGGAGCCTGTCCCCTTGTATCTGCAGAACCTGAGTGTGGCTGAGGGCCCCAACTACCTGACAGCTTGTGCAGGACCCCCATCGCGGCCCCAACGCCCATTCTGTGCTGTATGCGGCTTCCCCTCCCCATACACTTGCGTCAGCTGTGGCGCTCGGTACTGCACTGTGCGCTGTCTGGGCACTCACCAGGAGACCAGGTTAGCTGGGAATATACCCTGGGTCCACACCAGCTTCCTCCTATACCCTGCAGCCTCCCGGACCCTCTCCTCATCCTGGGTTTCCTCTGCCTTCAGGTGCTTGAAGTGGACTGTGTGACCCTGGGTGTCCCTGGAGATGAAGGCCCTCCATATATCATCATCCTGGCCTTGGAGAGCACATCAAAAGAGAAGGTGTTCCCTTTGACCAAGAAAGAACTGTTCACTCACCCAGCAAACCTTGTGTCTTATCCTCCCAGGGATGTGTCAGAGAAGAGGGCAAGCCCTTGGGGTACTATTTAATAAAAGGCCTCATGTGAGGAGGGGCCTGCCTTTTGGTCACATGGTGTTTGGGGAGTGAGGGTGATGTTTCTCCTCTTCATGACACTGTGTCTTTTTCTCCTACCTGTCAGTCACCCTCCCACTGCCTGCCTCTGTAGGTTCCTCACCATGCAAGATTTTGTCCCACTCTCCTACCACTCACATGGCTCTGCATTCCTTCACTGCTTCTTTTATGTCACTTTTTTGGTTATTAATTTAGTTTATTTGTTTTTGCTTTTTGTTTCTCTAGTTCCTCTGAATGTCTTTTGAATACAGTAAGGTCCCAGAAATGGCCATTCTGATGGAACAGTTGTCCTGAGGAAGCTCCTGTTATCAGGGACCGTGGTATATGCAATTACTAGCAGAGAAAATGCAGAAGTTCCTGGGAGGCATGGAGGAATTTATGGTGTAGAGGCTCCTGCTCTGGGTGGCCCTGGATGCCATCACTTGTTTGATACTAGAGCTTCTTACACCTTCTTCTAAGTGGGTTGTGTGCCAGAAGCACCTGAGTAAGGTCCTTGGAGTTGCTGTCCTAGTTGCGCAGTACCCTGTTAGAACATAGCCAGGCAGGTGCTTAGAAAGTATTTGTTGAACGTATGACTTCAATAAAATATTAATGCCAGCAAAGTCAGTGTTAGGCACCTTCTTGGGCTCTTCCCATTTTGGGAGACTTTTTGGGACTGGCCGAAATGTTCCTGGTGTCTTCTGAGGAACTGCTTGCCCTTCCTCTGGAGACTTGCAGTTTGGAAAGTGGTGTTGATGACAGCTTTGTGTTGAATGGTTGTGAGAACAGGATTTATAGGCACTCTTATGTGTGGTAGTTTTAAAAGATGACTCTAGCCCTGGCTGGTTGGTAACTCAGTATACTGAGCACTTGCCTGTGAACCAAAGGGTCACTGGTTCTATTCCCAGTCATGACATATTCCTGGTTTGTGAGCTGGGTTCCAGTTGGGGGCATGCAAGAGGCAATCACACATTGATGTTTCTCTCCCTCTCTTTCTCCCTTCTTTCCCCCTTTCTAAAAATAAAATCTTTAAAAGAAAAAAGAAAAAAGATGGCTGTACATTTTTTGACTATTCTTCCATTGAAGGCAAGGTCATTGTCCTTTTCCTCTATAATCTGGTAGGCTTATGACTGCCTCAACCAGTAGAGAGTGGCAGAAATGAAACCATGTGACATTAAAGGCTGAGTGGTAAAAGGCAGTGCAGTTTCTGCCTTGTCCCTAGGACACTTGTTTTTGGAGCCCTTAGCTGCCATGTAAGAAATCCGTGCTCTGAGGAAGCCCAGGCTACATGGAGAGGCGATGTGCAGGTGCTCCCAGGGGTAGGTCCAGCTGGCCAAGACTTAAGCCATCCCAGTCCAGACTTATATCTTGGGATTGAAGATGTGATGATTTCAGCCCTAAGGCAACAAGTCATCCTCAGACATTTGAGTTTCTAGCTGTGTCCTCATTAGTATGGAGCAGACACTTTTTGTTGTTACAAAAAGGATCACACAGGTTCTGCTTGATGTAAGATTTACCTACTTAAGTGACACACTCTCCCTTCCCCAACAAACCTTGCTAGGATGGAGCTGCACCCTAGGGGCCTTCCCTTGCCCTGATGCTGATTGTCTCCACAAGTCATCCATTGACATTCTCCAGGAAGGCTCTCCAGACCCCCATTTAAAACCATAGCTGCATCTCTAAATTCCTGACCTACAGAATCCATGTGTAAAATAAAGAGATTTATACCACTGAGTCTTGGGATGGTTTGTTATGCAATAAATAGTAACTGGAACATCGGGAATATAGCTTGCTGGCTGCTAACTCCTGGCCTATGTTTATTCTGTCTCCAGAAGGGAAATTTTCCAGGGTTCTAATGTTACTTTTTCCCTCTCTAACAAAAAGAACACTCAAGGAAGAAACAAGAGGCCCTGGCTGGTGTGGCTCAGTGGATTGAGTGCCAGCCTGCAAACTGAAAGATTGCCGGTTACACTCCCAGTCAGGGTACTGGGGTTGTGGGCCAGGTGCCCAGTTTGGGGAGCATGTCAGGCAACCTGATCCTTTATCTTGCACATCAACATTTCTCTCCCTCTCTCCCTCTCTTCCTCCTCTCTAAAAATAAAATCTTAAAAATACCTAAATGAGCAGAAAAGACTATTTTTTACCCTGGCTGGTGGCACAGTGAATAAGGCATCGGCCTTTGAACCCAAAGGTCACTCACTGGTTCCATTCCCCAGCTAGGGCACATAACCAGGTTGCAAGCCAGGTCTCCAGCCAGGTCCATGGCTGGAGGCAGGTGGAAGGCAACCATACATTGATGTTTAGCTCCCTCTCTGCCTCTCCCTTCCCCACTCTCTAAAAAATAATAAAATCTTTAAAAAAAAACCTATTTCCTTGTAGAGAAGCACCACTTGCTTGGAGTAGCCCTAGCACCTTGCCTATTATATGGTAACTAGCTGTTTACATTTCCTTTTGCTCCCAGCTTGTGAGTTTTTTGAAATCACATCTCAGTGCTCTAATTTATAGAAAAGAAGAACATGTTAAGAGTGGTGTGTCAATAGCCCTTTAGAGCCATGTGACCATGACTGATGGACAAAGAAATCAATAACTTTTTTTTTAAGAGGTATTCTTTTTTTCTTTTTCTTTTTTTTTCCAAGATTTTATTTATTCATTTTTTAGAGAGAAGAGAAGAGAGGGAGATAGGGAGGATGAGAAACATCAATGTGTGGTTGCCTCTGGCCCACAACCCAGGCATGTGCCTTGACCAGGAATCAAACCTGGATCCCTTAGTTCACAGGCCTGTGCTTAACTCACTGAACCACACTGGCCAGGGCAGAAGTCAATAACTTGATGATCATTAAGTCACATATTTCCATGCTCAGTGGGGGACCTGCCTAAGGCTAGTTTTCCTGAAAAGGGGAGATGAGAAGAGGCAGGGAGGAGTTTGGTAAAGGAGGTAGAAGCCATGGGTAGGGGAGAGGGAGAATTTGGGTTGGAGATGCCTGGGTGGCAGTATCAGGAGTTGTAATTGGCGTCTGTCCTTCACTGGGGTGTACACAGGCATCCTTGTACTTTTCCAGAGCCTTTTAGAATTGTAAAACCCTTTTTAAAATTGATGTTTCATCCATAGAGAGAAACCTACTATTGGTTTGCTAACAAAGTGAGTTATGTGGCCCAGCACTTGCCACAGTAGATTGTTACACTAAGGGTCCCCCCAAAACACTTCCCAGTGTTGGCACTCTGCGCCGTCCCTTCCATATGGGCTTTGGACTTAGCCAGGGGGACTGGCTCGGCCATTGGACATCCACAAGCTGTCCGAAAGTAGAGTATGAAGGGTGTAGGGTGTACAGATTTTTGTGGACTTCTTGGCCATGTCAGCTTTCATATAGGGGAACAGCTCAAAAGGCACCAGTGTTTCTGAGTGGAGCCCAGTGGGAAGACCTGATACACATGTGTGTCCAAGGCCAGTGGCAGTCCAGCCTGCTGGGAAAGCATGGTTGTACAGCGGCATGGTGAAAACTGGGGATAGAAAGATGGACTAGGGCCTGGCAGTGTGTCAAGGTTTTGTATTTGTGTTTTGTTTTTTATTTATTTTTCTTAGCTCCAGAAGACAGATAGGGACAAGAAACTCAATTAGGGAAATCCTGTGATGAGTCTGGGCAAGGGAGGGTGATGGCCTGAGCCAGCATCAGGCATTGAAAGGACAGAAGTAGGTGGATGTGAAAATTGGAGGGAGAACTGAGGATTTGTTAGCTGAGGGGAGTGAGTGGCAGAGTGGAAGAGATGAGAGAAGCCAGAGGTGATTGCAGTTGTCAGTCTGTTGACTGAGAGGTTGGAATGCCAGGAACCATGGGTGTAGGGAAAGTAATGAATTTGCCTGGCCTGTGAAAAGATGCAGGTGCTTGTACATCCGAAGATCCAGAGAGAAGGCCCAGTTAGAAGGCAGATGTGAGGGTCTATATCCCGGGAGAGAGTCCAGGCGAGCCAATGAGATGAAAGGGGAAGAGGCTGAAGCCAGAACCCAGGTCACCCCCTAGTAACTGGTTACTCTAGTCAGTGCTGTGGGGGAATACCTGCATAAGGCCCTATCGCCTCCTTCCACTGGATTCCAGGCTTCTTTCTCGTGGCCTCATTTGCCAGTCTTAAGTAGGTACCAGGTCTGCTAAGTACCCTGTGCCAGCCCTGCCCATGACCCAGTGCTATGTCTGAGCTGGAATTCATGAAGCCATACGCATGCCACTAACAGGCAAGCCTCTGTAAACAGATCTTCAGGGTCTTTTCTGGAAGTTATTCAACCTTTCCCCCCCAAAATGTAACTGTACCAGACCCTTGATTTGAAACAATTTCAAGGGCTGGTCAATTTCTGATACCCACTCTCAGGCCCAGGTAAAGAAACTGCTCTTGACCACCTGTATCCTTTCACAGCTGTGAATAAAAGTTGAAAGTGAAATGAGTGATTTTTATCTCAAGCTGGTCAGTTTCATCTGACTGGTCTTCCATCAGTCTGTTCCCTGATGACTCTTGTCAGTCATTATAAGAGTATCACACTCTTGAAATCACTTTCAACCCTGCCTCTGTTTTGCTGGATAAGACAGTCCAAAGGTAATGGAGAGGGAGACAGGTGACAATCTGGTGTCCAAGAACTGATATGACTCTGAGTGCTTCTTCAACCACCCCTTGCTTGGCCAGCTGCTTCATGACACTCTGAACCCCCGATAAGTTTACAATACAAATTTATTTATGCACGCATTTATATAGAATGCAAACACTTGGGGACACTCCTGCACACCTAACCGCCCAGACCCCAGACTCAGAAGATAAAGAGGGGTCTGGTCCAGTCTCTGGAGTCCGAAGTGAGTTCTCAGGAGGCGGGTTCTGGGCCTGAGGAGGGAAGCGTGGCCAGGGAGGAGCTCTGACTGAAGAGGCGGGGCCCAAGCTGGGTGCGGCTTCCAGGCCCAAGGTGGAGCCTCAGGTGTGGCTTGCCCCTGAGCTGGTAACACCAGGCAGGGGCCTGCCCCTGCTGTCCTGGGTTTGAGGGACCCCTTTCTGCTGGGAACAGTGGGAGGGGAATAGGGCTCACAGACCAGGCCTTTTACACGTAAGCGTTTTTCCCATATTTGTTACAGCTGCTGTCGCCTTCTCCAGCCGAGACTGTGGAGGGCAGGTGGGCAGTGAGAGCCGCAGACCGCACTGCAGGCGCCTTATAGGAGAGCCGGGCGCTGGCGAGAAAGGGGCAGAATATGGGAGGAGATGCAGCCCTCGCTGCCCTCCGACCCATCCTCCCACCCCACACTGTGCCGCTTGCCCTCCCTTACCCGGCAGCGGGGCCCTGGTCCTGGGCCCTGCAGCTGTTGGAGCAGAGGCAAACACCGCCCAGGATGGATAACAGGGAGGCGCTCCAGCCCAGGTAGAGCGCAGGGCCAAGCTCATACCTGGGGAGAGAAGCAATGCAGGGCAGTGCTAGCTGAGGGATGTGGCCAGAGTTCCACCCACTGCCCTCCCCTCCCCCCCAGGGAGAGGCTCCCACACTCACTTGGTTCCGGCAAACGTGGGGTTGAAGAAGTCCTGGGTGATGTTGGAGGCGTACCAGGTGATGGCCACCATCCCGCAGCAGCCTGGGGGCAGGGAGAGGACTGCGCTGGAGCCCTAGCTCTTAGGGAACTGGGGGACGGGGGTGGGGGAGTGCAGCCAGGCAGGAGCAGCCCAGAGAGTAGGAAGCCAAGAGCAAATTTCATTCCCTCACTTTCTTCCCCCTTCCCAGTTCATGACTCTTCTGTTTCCTAAGGTCAACTGTAAACTTCTCTATCTAGCCAGCCCACCTTTCTCATCTAGTCTCCCACACTCTGCTCTTCAGCCAACCCTTGTCCCCCTGGCCTTTATCCCTGACCTGCCTTGTTCATCCTTGGCCTCTAGTACCTTGATCATTTAGTTTCCTCACTTGGACTGTGCCCCATTCATTCTCGAAAGCCCAGCCGCCCCAAGCAATCTTCTCCTACCAGCTCTGCCTGTTCTGACACCCCTGTCCTTTGGCCTCTTAAAGCCCTCAGAGCCTGTGACATGCCTTTGCCATTCAGTGAAGTGAAGGCCTAAAGCCAGTGAGGTCCCTGGACTATAGGACCAACCTTGCCACTCACTGGGGGCTTGTCCTTCAGTAAGTTGCCTCTCCTTTCTGACCCTTCCTCCATATCTGGAGAATGGGATGAGACCCTCTCTACCTCATAGGTTTATGAAGTGATGTGTGTAGTAGGTATGTTTTACAAACTGAAAAGGGGTGACCAGACATATTGTTTCTGTGCACACCGTGTGTCCGTACACCCTGACTCTGATCTTCTCAGCCAGGCTGTAAGCTCAGGAGGGCACACTCACTTTTACCTTTGGAGTCCCTCCCATATAGCCTGGCTCATGTGGAGGCTCAAGAAACATTGCTAATGGACTAATTTGTAGCCAAGGGTTTTGGTGAAGCTGAGCAGAGAGAGAGGGAAGCACTTAAGACAGGGAGGGCAGGTGTCAATGCAAAGGGGAAGGGGAGGCAAACACTAGGAGCGAGAGCTGAAGAAGAGAGGGAACCCTGGGGTCTGTTGCTGAGGGCCACTCCCAACCCCCACCACAGTGCAGGGCTCACCCATCACCTTCCCTCAATTACCAGCCAGTATGTGTAGGGCCCCTGCAGTGGCCGCCAGCTTGGCTTTCCTGGAGAGCACAATGCTCCCAATGTTTGTGCAGCGCAGCCCCGCCATGCCCAAGAAGAGGCCCAGGAAGCCCAGGAAGATGGCGGTGATCATGAGTGCCCGGCAGGCCTGGATATACCCTAGGGAGGTGGATTGCAGCCATGGCTCCCTGAGCCAGACCCTTACCCCTCCATCTCCTCTACCTTTGATGACAGCTAGGCCCTTACAGCCCCTGCTGTGGCCTCAGTCCCTAGAAGCCCTTCAACCCTTTTCTTCCTCTTTGGGCTCATCCAGCCTACAGGCTAAGGGGTTACACACCATTCTTTTTCAGGAGCTCACCTTAGTCCCAAGGAGTCTCAGCCCTTGCTGCTGCCCTGTGTCACCCGCACTGATGCATTTTAACTATATGTCAGTTATAGGGCTTCTCCCCTGAACTACTGACTCTTGGGTCGGATGCTTTGTTCCAGGGTGCAATCCTGTGCATTGTGGCAGCATCCTTAGCCTTCACCACTAGATGTCAGTAGTCTCCCCAAGCAGGACCATCAAAGTGTGTTGACTGTCAAGTGAGCCCTTGCGGCGGGTGGCAAGATTGCCTAGTTGAGACCTACTGCTCTGTTAGATCAACACTAAGCTCTGCTGTGTATTGCAGAAACTGCACCTGGACAGGTGCTCGCTCAGCCCCTTCCCCACACCTGCCTCTTTCCAGATCCCAACTAGAGCCTAGTACTGTGCCTGACAACTTGACCGGACCTTCTTCTTGGAGTGAACGGTAGGGGGCAGTAGTGGCCAATGGGTCACTGGGTCCAGGGCAGTTTCTGATATGGGAGGTGGGATACCCAGGCTCAGGATCAATCTAAGTGAGTCTTGTACATGTGCTTTCAGTGCCTCAGTTTCCCCTTTCTCAAAGCTGAAGAAAATGGATGGTTCTCTTCCTGCCCCCACTTCCCCCTTCTCTGACTTTGATAGTTGCCAAGTGCCCAAGGACCTTGCACCCCTTTCCCAGGTGGGGCAGTGCTACCAGTGCTGAAGGGGAAAGGCTGGATCCCTGCCAAGAGGATGTTTAGTGGCTTGGAGCTGGGGGGTAGGGAGGAGGGACAAAGTTCTTTGGGAGCACTTTCTCACTCCCAGCCATTCTCTCTGGAGTTCCCACCCCCTTTCCCTACCCTGTATCCTATCCCCACCCATCCCTCTAACAGTCTCCACCTGGGGCAAGCCAGCCTCAGGAGACAAAGGGTAGATTATCTTGGAGCCTGTGAAAGCACTGGCCGAACTGCTGGAGGCTGGGTGTGCATAGCTGGGAGGTTGCTAAATGACAGTCAAGACCCCTCTCAGGACCAGAACTGCTCTTGAAAATTAGTCAGCTCTGGACTCAGAAACATGAGGCACGATGCCAACTCTCCCACCACCTGTGTGATTCAGGGCAAGTTAACGCTTTTCCCTGCACTTTTCCATGTTCTGTAAAATGAACTTACTAAAGCACCCAATAGCAGAGCTATTGTAAACAGCCTGAAAATGGTGTACGTGATGATTCCGGCACCATACCTGGAACCAAGATGCCCCTCAACACTGGGCAGCTGCACTCTGCCCTTCCCCCCAGCCTGCTCTTTCCCCTTCATCTTTCCTGCGCACTCACGGTTCTCTCTCAGGCCAAGGGCAGCAGTTCCAAGTGGGGTGGACTCACAGCAAAGACCCTTCCTCACAGGGTGGTTGAGAGGTAAGTGAGGTGACGATGGCCAGGGTTGCTGAGCTGGCTGCCTCCCATGTCCCTTCTGGCCACCCAGCATTCTGGGCTTCTGGCCCAGTTTATACTCAGCTTTTATAGGGTTTTAGTGGGGCCCTTGCCTCGTAAGTCCTAGAGAGAGGGATGAAAGCATGAAGCCTCTGCAGCTGCTTCAGGAGATTCTGGGAATAGTAGGGGCACAAGAGACCCACCTGGACCCCCTAAGTACTCAGAACATCTTCGATATTCCTGGGAGATCTCATGGAGCCCTACTTTAAACCCAGTTTGGCTCTGTTCCTTCCCCTACCTCCAGCACCTGCACAAGGGGACCTAGAAGAGCGAGAGTGCTCCGTGAGGACCCAGGGAGGACGAGGGAGCGGCACCGAAGAGGGTTCCTGGTCATCCCCTCTTGGTCTCTGGCACGGGCTGACTGAAGGGAGACTCCCCTAGGGAATAATGGGGGGTTACTCATAAGGTGAGCAGGAAGCAGGAAGATGCTACAGTCACCAGGGAGAATCTTTCTGGGCCAAAAGTGCTGTAGGCTCCAGCTCACCAAGAACCGAAAAAATAAACCACCCTGAGAACCCCAAACTCATATACACAACCCCTCACCTGCTTACATTAGACACTCGGGCTTTAAAACAGCCGTTTAGTTTCAACTCCCAAGAATCCAAGATGGGGCCTCCTCTTCACCCCACCAACTCCCACGGTCCCCAACGCAATACTAAAATGCTGAAATTGTTTTCGTGCACATAGATGTTAACATTTTGCACCTTTTATTTCATCAAGTCCCCACACTACCCTGTTAATGGGTGCTATTATGATCCTAATTTTCCTTTTGGGTCACGTAAAACTCATTTTACCACTTACTCTAGGCAAAGAGCTAGGACACAGAAGGTACTGGACCTGGCAGTCTGACCCTGGTGCCTGTGCTTGTCACTACTGAGAGTGTCGCATGAGGGCAGGGGGCCATGTGTGACCAGGTCACCACTGTAGCTCCATACAGGGGGCTACTCCCAGCACTCCGTGCTGCAGAAGCCTCTCTTGATCAGGCCTTCCTTCCCTGTGTGGCACCCAAGGGCCGACTGTAGGCAGCACCTGTTCTTGTCAGAGCTCTTGCCAACCTCCCACCTCCCTCTGCCCCCTTCCCCCTCCACCCTGTACCGGAGAGGGCCAGCATGGACGGGAACTCCCAGCAGTTGTAGACTCCCATGGAGTCGGTTGCGCAGCTGTGCCAGAGGTTCTCGAAGATGGTGTTGGTGGTGATGACATTCCCGTGCACAGTGGACACTCGCCAGTAGCTGTGTGGCAGGGTTACCCCCAGCATCAGCAGCCCCAGGGCTGCCATGAAGAAGCCAAAAGTCTCCACAGCCACTGACATGGTGGGACCGCAGGCCCTGAGGGGCACCTGGGGCCCCAGAAGGAGAAGGGCTGAGCCCCAGGGGATCTTGAGGGGTTCTGGCTAAGGAGAGGTGTTAAGTCAGGGTGGGAAGAGAGAGGAGAAGGGTAGAAGACTAGCTACAGCCTTGGCGCCTTCCTCAGCTTCAGGTCTGTCTCCAGGTTTCTGTTTCCCTGCAGGTCAGTTGGAGGAATGAGGCAAGAGCCCGCTGCAGATGTTGAGATGTAGGGAATAACTGAAACGGCCAAAAGTCCACTGCCTCTGGGCTGCCCTGGGTTCCCCGCCCCACAAGGGTGGGGGGAACTTACCAGGGAGTGACTAACGGATGCAGCCAAGGAGGGGCCCCCATGGGAGGCATTGGGAGCCAAGGGGAAGCGTGTCTCTGACTCAGCTTTCATTAGGGGCCAGAGAATGGAATAAGAGAGATAAAAAGAGACAGGGACAGAGAATAACCATGGACATGCACTGCAGCCTTCAATGGGGAAGGAATGAGGGAGCAGATCCACTGCCTTTTGATGTTGGTGAGAACAATTTAGGAAGCTCAGAGGCCTAGGGGTTGGGGCATTGAGTCTTCCAAGAAGATTAGGCTGTAGAAGAGAACAGGGTCTGCGGGGGAAACCAGGGGTTCTGGAGTCCAACCAACCTGTATTCAAACCAAACCCTATCATTTACCAACATGATATAGGCGTGAAGCTAGAACCCTGTGAGTTCATTTCTGCTTCTGTGAACTAAAGCTACTACTACCCACCTTATATTATGTAATAAGGAATTGGGACCACAGATCAAAGCTCCCCATTACTCAATACTTGGTGACTATCCTCGGTCTTGGTGCAGCAGACCCAGGGTGAAGCCATTAGGAGTTGCTTTCCTCCAAACTTCAACTTCATGAACTTGAACTTTCCCCTTTGGTGGATCAATCTTTGACCCCCAGCTTGATTTTGACGCCAAGGGTCCCCTAGGGGGATAAATCTCAGGCCCATGCGATCCTGTGACTAATGTTAGTGGTTCATTGTTATCAAAACTGTCACCAGCTCTATTGATTATGATGGATTAGAAACCTCTGGGTTCCCACTCCTAGCCAAAGCTGAGCACCTGTCCTGGTGTACTCGATCTTATTTCCTGCTCCAAGGCCACAGCAGGACAGCCCTGGTTCTCTCCTGGCAAGTATGGCTGGGGCATAGTCTCCAAGGGGCCCATGGTATACTTAGGCAATCACACATTACATCCCTGAGCTCAAGGGTAACCCCCCCACCCCCACCCATTCCTCTCCTTCGTGTGTCAGGCTCCCCTGTGCTCCTCTTAGGGGCCTCCTCTTCAATCCCCCAGCTGGACTGGCTTGGCTGTGGAATGAGAGGTATGCGGTGAAGCAAGACAGGCCCAAGCTGAGCCTGGCACAAGGCGGGTGTGGGGCAAAACAGGCTGGGTGGGGACTGGGTCCCCACCTTCCATCTTGGAGGCTACAACTAACTGGTATGCCCTGGGTTTCTAACCTCTTCTAAGACTCTTGCCAACTCCATGCCAAATTGCCTGTTTCCTTCCATGCATCAGCAGCACCCCCTCTCCTAAAGAGGCTAGGGGAGGAGGGAGGGGAGGAAGTAGGAAGACAAAGGGTGGGGAAGGGCGGAGGTTTTGGAGGAAACTGAGTGGGGGGGCCCCATGGTGTGGAAAACTCCACATACTTAAGAGTCAGCTGAGTGGGTCAGAGGAGACAGGAGACATAAATCCAAGCCTGTCTCTTCAGCTCCACCCTTCCCACCTCTGGTTGCTGCTTTCTCCCAGGATCCTAGGGCTGTGCAAAGGCCATGTGGCTTTGGTGGAGGGGGAGGAGGGGTGTAGGATGTGGGCAGCTCTGCAGACAAGGAGAACCTATGCCAGTGTAGCAGTAATAGAAGAACACCGAGCAAGACAGCACCGTGTGTTTCCCTATATCTGAGACCAGGGGAACCTTCCCCTTCTTCAACACAGAAACAGAGGGTCCCAAGTCAAAGCCCAATTTTATTTACATTCATCCTAAAGCACATGATTTGGGGCTGGAGGACAGGTCTTGGGGGAGAGGAGGTTGAGACTATAGAGGACGGTGACAGGGTGCAGGAGAAGAAAGGGATAGCAAGAATGGATGGGCCTCTCCCCAAGTGTCCTCCATGGGCTCCCATGTATCCCTGGGCAGAGGCAGGGGTGCAGTCTTGTTTAGGATTTGGACTTGGATACAGCAAATCCGATGAGTCCAGCCAGTCCCGCCACACCCAGGGCCATGCCTCCAACAATGGCCATGCCCACCAGTCCGTCTGGAGAGAAGAAAAGGGAGATTGTCAGGTGTTAAATCGCAGCCTACCAGGACCCTGGCTACTATCTTCCTGCCCACTGCTCCTCAACAGATGTGCCTCTCCACTTGGGAGTCACAGGGTGAGGGACTCTTAAGGGATGGGCAAAGAAGGCTCCTGGGGTTTTGAAGAGGAACTGAGGGCAGGAGGAAGTCATTTAAAGAGACCAGAGGGCCCAGGCATGGGGTCAGGGTAGGAAGAGGACTAAACTAATAGTTGAGAGGGGCCTGGGGATGATAGGGCCCTGGGAGACAGGAGAATGGAGGAAACCAGGGGAAGGCGTTCACCTTTCTTCATGGCCTTGTCAATGAGCCGTTCCAGTTCTTTGGCCTGGTTGTTCTGGGGCTCTGTCTGCAGCAGCCCTCGCACGTACTTCAGTGCCCTTTCATATTCCTACATTCGGAAAATACACACGTACACACACCCCTCAGTATTTCAGCATTCTTCTTGCCCATCAAAGAGGACTTCCTTTCACTTGCCCTGTGGCTCCTCCCTTGGCCTCCACCCCTTCCCCTGCCCTAGCCCCACCCAATGGAGTAGAGTCCACAAACTCTACAGTGTAGGGATATTAGCTAGGGGAGATAACATGCCAAGGCTCTGGGGCTGCACTCCAATCTTGACGTCACCTCTTCCCCACACCCTAGACACCCTGATCCTCTCTCATCTTCCTTCAGCATCCTGATTTGCTATCACCTTGAACCTCTGTACCCAATACCACCCCCTGCCTGAAGAGGTTCAGGCTCTACCCTGGAGGACAAAAAGGAGAGGGTGTTGTCACCCATTCACGTAGGATGGAGTAGGAAGGGAGCTCTCTGCTGTACCTTGAGCCGGTAGTTTCCCACAGCCAGGTAGAAGACATAATCCCGCTGCTCCTCTTTGCTACCTTTGGGCAGTAGCTCTGGGGAGGAGGAGAGAGTAAAGGGTAAAAACCACTTTTCTCTTTTCCTAATACTTGTGTCCCAGAGACCCCTTCCACTCTGAATCCCTATATAATTCTGGGAGAAAGCCACTGTTCTGAGCCTCTGGTTCAGCTCAGATCACACTGGGCTTCCTAGTCAGAGCTCTGGGAAGCATGAATCTAGGCTGCCCAAACACTCTGGTACCAATACTACCATCAACTCTGGTTCATTCAAGTGAATTGAAAGGAAATCAAGGCACTGGAAAAGCCAAGAGGCATCTCTTCTCAGTTTTAACATCTGTTGTTTCACTATAGTTGTGAGTTGCCCAAATAAATGTTAAAAACATTTGTATTCCCCACCCCCTTTTAAAAAACTCAGCCTTTCCTGAATAACCCTACCTGACTTAATTCAGTGACTCCCCAGAGGCTTGTGTGTTCAATTGTATCCTATGCACTAGAATTTGTTGCAAAGTAGTTTTTTTTGTTTTTTTTTTTCAATAAATCATTCCAAATGTTTGTACTGTCTCCTCAACTAGACTGGCAAGCCTTCGAGACAGCATCTTTTACAGCTAAGCCCTGCTGTAGAAGAAACCTGAAACATATGAATCTGCAAAATAGTCAAATGTAGGGTGAGACTATTTGCATTAGGATTCTTATTTTTATAGATTGACAATAGGCATCCTTTGCTAGTACACTGATTTGTTTGCTTATATACAATTACTTGACCAAGAGAAAGAGGGGTCAGAGAAATTTAAAGGTCAAATATTATGACCTCTGACAAATGGTGACTCATCCCAAAACAATGGGAAATAGGATTCCTATCAAAAAGGTGTCGTCTGCTAACAGGTTTTGGGGACTGTCTTCTGCACATCTTCCATGTGCCCTCATAAAAGGTTTGTTGTTTCAACAATAGTTGCTGAATAAGCAACATGGTGGGGGGATGGGGAAAGGCAAAGAACACAGGACTGGGACACACAAAACAGGAGTCTTTAGTCCTAATTCAGCCATTAATAGCTGTGGGACTTCAGACAAGTCACTTTATGGTTAGACTACCAGATCACCAAAGTCTTGTGGAAACTGACATGGTCAGACTGTTGGGCAAAACAACGATGAGGTGGTAATTAGCCCAAAGTACACTGGGAGAAGCTAGGCTAATGTATATAGCCCTTTGTTACAGGGAGTTTACTGCGAAGTAACTGTGAGGACTGTGCTACAGGGTCTCACATTGACCTTATAGTACAGCATGGGACCCTATGGAGGGAGGGAATGACCAATGGCAATACAGAAGGGCAGACCCTGATTGCAGTTGGGAAGGGGGAGAGTCCCGTATCCTAGCACCTCACCCTCCAGCAGTGCAATGCCTTTACGGATGTCATCGTTGTACTTGCTTCGCACCAAGCACCAGGCAAACTCAAACTGCGTGCTCTTGGACACCGAGCCTGCTGCCTTCTCAGAATTAAATTTCCTTTCAAACTTCTGCCATAGGAGAGGAGAGGAGTCTTAGAAATGAAGGGGGTAAACCATTCTCTAACAGGACCTAGGTGTCCATTTCCCAGCACAATGCACCTTTCCAAGTCTCTGCCACATATCCCTCCAGGGTCTTGATACCTCTCTCCACAGGTTCTATCTCCACCTCTGGGACCCGGCTTTCTGTTTCTTTCGGCATGATGTTTCCTTAGTCACAGTCCCCAACCTCGCTGCGCTCCCTCCCTCTAATGGTACCGAGTGGAAGTGCCACCTGGTGGCGGCTCCAGGCACCGCTCCCAGAGCAGCTGACCCCGAGTGGGTGAACAGTAAACACACTGTTCAACAACATTCAGAACTGCTCAACAGCCCACACAATCCCTCATTGGAGACTGCATCCCTCATCCCGCCCCACCCTGCCGGGTCTGGACTTTTTATCTGTAAAACTGGAATTCAAGAACAGTGCCTACCTCTTATAACTCAAGGATTGAGATAACGCCTTCAATGTACTTAGCACCGTGCCGGATACAGTGAATAATATATGAAACTTTATGGTGGTCATTATAGTCCCTCACTACTGAGGGAGCACTTAAAAACAGGTTAGGACCCTGACCAAACTGTTGCACGCGCCCAGCACCCGTCAGTCTTTCCACTCCAGACTTCAGGCCTTGAGTCTGAGGTGTGGTGGAGCAAGAAACTACTACAACTCCCATTAGCCTCTGGGGCAAAGTAGAACCTCTCGGCAGGAGCCAGGCCCCGCAAAGGCTGCCGGGAGCAGTAGTTTGGTTTCCCTAGGCAAAGCTGATGATGGGAAGAGTTTGGCCCCTATTCGATTCTCCTCAGGACCCGCGCACCCAAATCTTTCTTTTCCCTCCCTCGGGGACAGGCCTCACCCGCAGGTCATCCTCAGACACCAGCTCGTTTAGCACGGCCTCCATAGCTGCCGGCCCCGCAATCCTTACACCTCAGACGTTACTGTGCCACCGACTCCATAGCCCACCGGCAGGGGCGGAGAGCCACTTCCGTCCAGAAGCGGAAGCGGGCCGCCTCCCCTACGCAGAGCCAACTGTTTTAAGTAGCTGGCGCAGAGCCCGCCCCTCCCTCTGAGTGGAGCCCCGCCTCTCCCTCCAGCTCAGTGGGCGTGCCGGTGCGGCTAGTGAAGCTCACTTTCCCGGCAGGGTTCCACTGTCAGTCGCCACTGCCTGTGGGTCCTGTACAGTACCACTCCTGTCCCCACGTTCATCTTCTTCCCGGTTGCCCTACGTGTGCCTCTTCCTCACAGAGGCCGCCTCTAGAAAGTCTGAGACTACCTCTCCTCCCGGTGGTTAGCCCCTGGGATTGAAAATAGCAGAAAGAGGAAGGCGGAAAATTGGCATTGATCACATAATTTGAGGGACCAGTCTTACCCTACCTGTCGTACCCTCTGCCCTGAGATGAGCTATAGGACCCTTTCCGAAATCTGGGCCCCTGGAGGCTCTGTGACTTTTTTCAGTGTCTGCAAGAAAGCAGAACTACCACAGCGTTTCTCTTACAACGTCAGGGAACAGAAACTGGATCTGGGAACCATACACCCAGAGCCTGGTATATAGATAATAATAGGGGATACTACTGGGGATTTAAAGAAAAACTGTTGGCATTACTTGCAGAGAGGGTCCACTCTTTTTTTTTTTTTTTTTTTAATTTTATTGTTGTTGTATTACATCCATTCCCTTTTTCCTCCCCTCTGTCCCCTCCCCCACCCACCCGCTTCCCTCCAAAGTCATTCCCACTTGTCCATGTCCATCACTCTTAAATATGATTTAGACAATACCCCCCCCCCCCCGCCCCTATTACCGATGGAAGGCCTGCCTGGCATGTGGGGTCAAGGGCAAAGAGAAGCTTGGCAGTGAAGGGTGAAAATGCATGAAAAGGGGAGATGCTGTTGGCTCCTCTGGAATCTCTGCTCTATACAGTGATGGGACTGGGTAGGTAGGTAGTGACGTTCAAATTCTTTCTACCTTGTTAAAGAGAAAACCATGGGCCCAAAATAGCTTCACTCAGTGTAAATGCCATGATAGCAAACCTATATTTAATACCTAATTCAATTGCAGTTTCAACCTCTCCCAGAAATGTAATCTTAATCAGTCTGGAATTTTGGGGTCAGGCACCAATAAGGTAAATTTGTCACATGGGCTCTCTCTATTTTCCCCAACCCCATAAAGAAAGAAGAGGCAATCTGCATGATAAAACAAAACAAAACAAAACAACCCTTGCCATTCCTTCCCCACTAAAAGCTGTCCTGGTCTGAAAATGACACTTTTGAAATTTCCTTTTGTTAATAGCTCCATTTCATACAGCCCCCTAAAAGCGCCCTTCTAATTGCTATGGGCTGCTGAATGAATTGTTTAACAAAGACAGTTAGATCTTCAAATTTACTTGGGTGAATTTTTAAAAAAGATTTTATTTATTATTTTTAGAGAGAGAGGAAGGGAGAGAGAGAGAAACATCAATGTATGGTTGCCTTTCACCTGCCTCCAGCTACGGATCTGGCTGGAGACCTGGCTTGCAACCTGGTTATGTGCCCTGGCTGGGGAATCGAACCAGCAATCTTTGGGTATGTAAGCCAGTGCCTTACCCACTGTGCCACCAGCCAGGGCTGGGTGGTGAATTTTTTTAAACAACCTTGACCTACACAGTGCTCCAGTACACTTTAGAATGTAAGTTCCATAAAGGCAGAGACTGAATCTTTTTATCCTGGCACCTCCAGCACCTAATGTAGTAGGGAGTTAGACAGTCAGGAGCAAAGTAGGAATGATAGACCAGGTACAAAAGGTCACCAGGATGGAAAGCCTCTGGTGCCTAGCAACAGGTAAACTGGGGTGGGTCCTTGTCCCCCAGGGAGACCTTTACTCCCCTAGTTGTTGCTGGTCATAGGCGTTGCTAGTCATGTAGTAGACTCCCCCCTTAGAGGAGGAACGATGGACCAGAGAATAGAGTCATATGACTCCCTTAAGCATAAAGCCCTAGAAAAACATCTAGGCTGCAGTTGTGTTTCAGCTTCAGGCCCAGAGAAGCAGCAAGGCCAGGAGAGGTGAAGCCAGGGCTGACATCAGGACTAGCTGTGATGACTAATGATCCCCTGCCTTGGTGCCAACCAATCAGTGAAGACCATGACAGTGACAGGACACTCCTGGAAATGTGATAGATATTCTATTGAGAGCCTCCCTCTGAGACCTCCCCTAAAATCCCTGCCTTTGGGAAACAGATAAAACCCCTGAAAACGAAGGACTCAGCCCAGTCTCTCTCTCCCTCTTTCTCCCCCCATCCCCTCTCTGGAGCAGCTTTGCCTTGCCCTGCCCCCCCTTATTTTCCCAGGGATAGCTCTCTCGGGAGCACTCCCAAGCTTTCCCCCTGCGCCTGTCCTCAGGTACCCTGTATCTTGCTTTCTTTCTCCTGAGTTCCAAGGGCCATCTGTAACCTGTTTTCTGAGCCCATACAACCCAGCTGGCTCACTTTTTCTACCTTTGTGACTTTCTAAATAAACTTTTGCTTGTATTTGAGTTTTGACCAGAACTCAAGCACTGAGGTTGCTGAACTAAGGTCCAATTGCCAGTAACATTCTGGTGCCATTTCAACACTAGCACTAGCACAAGGTCAATGTTCAATAAATATCTGTTGAATAAACATGAAATAAAGCCAACACTAGTACAACCATGCCCCACTTAATGATGGGGATACATTCTGAGAAATGAATTATTAGGTGATTTCCTTGTTCAAACATCACCAAGTGTACTTACACAAAGCTAGATGGTATAGTCTATTACACACCTAGGCTATTTTACATAGAATAGCCTATTGCTCTGTAGGGGAAAGAAAATAATTTTCCCTTTACCCTTCTAGGTTCTTGAATGAGACATCCCTGTAATAAAATACAGATTAATAGTATAAAAACAAACAAAAGTTTAATAATATGTTTACCTCTGGTATACTTGGGAGAGGCCCACAAAAGCTGAGTAATTCACCAAATTACTGAAGCCACCATCTTAAATACCATCTTTGTCTGAAGAGAAAAGATGTTGAGGGGTGGAGGGGGTCACCAGGAAAAAAACAGTAAAAAAGTTAAGATTGTTATGCAGATTTAAGTCTTGGCCTTCAGCGCAAGTTTCTATAAATAAGGTCACCCCCCTCTTCCAGGTATAGCAAGGGAGACACCCTCACAAGTGTAGATTTCCCTTAACAATGTAAATGTCTTTTATAAAGGGTTACTTCTAGTTGGTTTTCCGAGTTTTTCCCATTTTAAGGCTGTTTCTTAAAATTAACTGGCCTAAAATAATCCTTACACCAAATAGACATATTTTGGAGTGACAAATTCTGTCCCCTACAGTACAAGCTACAAACCTGTACAGCACGGCAAATTACTGTACTATATAGTGTATTGTAATTTGTGTAATGGGTTGTGTTATGACATTATGATGTCACTAGGCAATAGAAAATTTTCAGCTCCATTATAATCTTATGGGATCACCTTCATATATGCATTGTGGCGCATGGCCGTTCAAATTGAAGGCTTATATCATCCCAGCACCTTTCACATTTGCAAATCCTGTTAAACATCTTTTTAATTCTTTTAATAGCCTTGTGAGTTAGGCAGGCATTTATTTTCTATTTGACAGACTCTAGTTTAGAGGACTGGCTCCTTTATGACCACTGGCATAATAGCAAGGAGAAAAATTCCTGTTCATTCAAAGTTGTATCAAGCACCTAATTTTGGCTTGGCCTTGGGATAAGACAGGGGATAAAAATATGTGCATAATATGAAGCAGACGAGGACTGAAAACAAAGAGCAAGTACTGATAAGACAGGGAGTGTAGGAAGGCCAAAGGGTATTATTTTTATTAGGATGGTTCTGTGGGATGGCCTGCTGTACCTTAACCATCTCTGTATCTGCAGCAGCTATGGGCACAGTCTAACGCATGGCAAAAGCTCCATTAGAGTTTGCTGAATATATATATGTATATATAAAAGAATGCCTCAGTTGGCTCAATTCTGTGCCATTGAAGAGATCCTAAGTTTGAGTTTGTTTTTTTGGGGGGTCTAGTTAGCATAGCTATCCACTTTGGATCATAGGGATAGGAAATAGGCCCATTAATTGTAATTCCTTTCACTTATTTTTTAAAAGTTTTTATTTATTTTTAGATAGGTGGGGTGGTGAAGGGAGGGAGAAAGAGAGGGAGAGAAACACTGATGTAGAAAGAAACCAGTTGCCTCTCACATGCCCCCAACACAGGCATGTGCCCTGACCAGGAACTGAACCGGAAATCTTTCAGTTTGCAGAATGATGCCCAATTCACTAAGCCACACCAGTTACTGGGTGCTTGTTAATTTTGTATACAAATTATGTTTGTCCACCTTCTTCAACCAGAATTCAAATGCAAACCACTGTCTTCTCTGCCTAGATGACTTCAACAACCACCTCACTGGTCCCATGCATCCATTCTGGCCCCACTACCTTCAATTTACCACCCATTAGTCAGAGGATCTTATAAAAGCAGTTCTCAATTTACCTTAAACCTTTTAATGGCTGATTTCATTGTTCTCAGAACAAAGGCCAAAATACTGTAACACAACCTACACAGTCCTCTACTGGCTGGTCTGTGCTTAACTCTGCCTCATTTCTTCATTACTGCTGTTATAAAACAAAATTCAATTGAGTGAATCCAACAATCTAATTGACTTTATTATGTGATTCATGAATTGGGTAGCATCCCATTTAGCAACTCCAAGGGGTTGTATAAAATGGAAGGCTTTTATAGGAATAAGGGTAGGCAAGGGAGCTATTAATAAAAGAAAAGATTATTTTAAGACCAGGACATCTTTTTTCTTTTGGGGATGGGAGAAAGATATGGCAAGGACTTTTATCACGGAGTGTGGAGAGGGTCCAAGTGGCATGTTACCTTAATGATGCTTCATCAGAAAATTCCAGACTGGTTGATTAAGTTTTATGAGAGAGGTTGAAACTGCAATTATGTTAGGTATTACATCTAGGTTTGGTATCATTGGCCTTAGCACAAGTGACACAATTTTAGGACTGTGATGGTTCACTTCAACACTACCTCTTCTGGTCTGTACACCAATCCCATAGGACTTGTTTCAGTTCTGAAAACTTCCCGTGGCCATAGGCCCTCTGTACAGGCAGTCCCCTCTATCTGGAACATCTATCTCCTCCCTCTTTTCTTATTTAACTCATTAATTCATTTATGATTTAATTCATTCAACAAATACTTACTGAGCACCTACTATGTGCCAGGCACTGGCACTAAGTAAAATTAAGTTCCTGTTCTCATCGAACTTGCTTTGTAGTGGGGAAAGAGAAAAAAATAATAACTGAACAAGTAAATAACTAAAAACAATGATGTCAGGAGTTGAAAGTGTTACAAAAACAAATAAAGTGGGGTAAAAGGATTGTGAGAGAAGAGGTGTGCCCAAAGTAGGTCCCTCTGGAAAGCTGACACCTGGCCAGAGCACTTAAGTCAGTGAGTGAGCTGTGCAGGTAAATGAGGTAGAACATCCAGGCAGACTAAGGAGCATTTGTAACACATTGAGGAGGTAACGTACAAGGGTTGTTTGAGGTCCAACCGGGAAGTCGATGTGACTGGAAACTCTGGAGTGGGTGGACAAAGAAAGAAAGGAGTGACAGAAAATGAGGACAGAGAGGTAGCCAGAGGAAAATCTTATAGGGCATTATAGACTTTGGTAAGGAATCTGGATTTAATTTAATGTGTGATAGATAAATATGAAAGGGTTTTGAGCAACAAAACAAAAATGGTTCATTATGAAAGGATCCCTCTGGCTACTATTGGAAAAAAGACCAGAGGGCCAAGAATGAAAATGGGAAGCCAGTTAGGAGGCTGCTATGGTGGCCCAGGCAAGAGACAGTGGTGACGTGGTCTATAGCAATAGTAGTGGAGGTGAAGGGATTTGGGATATGTGATCAGAGGTATAGTTGGCGGGATTTGCTGATGTTTTGCATGTGTGAAAGTACAGTAAGATGACAGATAGTTTTGCTTTGATCCACCTGAATTTTCAGTTCTATAACACTCTTCCTTAGGGAAGAACTTTCTGTCATCCAGACTAGGTGAGGTCTCCTGTAGAGAGGGAGAACGTTACCTGTCCTACATTTTCAGAATATGATACTATAACTGCACATTCCTACCTTTGTTAGCAGTGGTTTTTGTGAGCCATGCAAGTATTGGTATGGGTATGGTAATAAAATCTGCCAAAGACCCTATTCTGCTCTCATCTATTTTTTTTTCTGCATAAAGGAATGAGTGGTCACAGAGGACATGTGGCTAAAAATCATACCATGATGGTGCTATTATTACTTCCATTTGAAACTGAGGCTCAAAAAGATAAAGTAATCTGTCCAAAGTCACAGAGCTAGAAGTGGGAGGAGCTGGGATTCAAATCCAGGTCCTGCTTCAGCTAAGAGACAGAGCTGTGTGCTCAGAGTAGAGGACAAGTCAGCTGACGGATAAATAGGAGGAGAGAGAAGGAAAAGTTTGTAAATACACTCTAGTTATTCCTCTTTTAAAAATTTAGGCATAATCTTAGCTGGTGTGGCCCAGTTGGTTTTGCCTTGTCCCACAAAGTGAAAGGTCACTGGTTCAAGTCCTGGTCAGGGTACCAGTTGGGGCTTATGCAACAAGCAACCTATCCGTGGTGTTTCTCTCTCATATCGATGCTTCTCTCCTTCCTTTCTCTCTCCTTTCCTCTCTCTCTAAAAATAAACAAAATCTTTAAAAACAATTTAGGCATAACTTGTATTGTTTGTTGGTTTACAACAGAGGACTTTCCTTAAGCAACAGGTGAACTAGGAAGAAATAATTCAGGTTAATTCAAAACCAAAACAGGAAGAGGAATCCTGAGGGACCATTTCTTTTTTTTAAAGCTAATACAATAGTAAAAATGTTAAATGAAAGCCTCCCTCTCCCGTACAACCACTACCAGTGCTGCTGAAATTGCTGTAAAACTGGTTTCTACCTCTGGCTAGCAGCCAGTATTTTTAATTTACACTATTTCTCAGTTTGTAATTAAATACTTGTGATGATCTGATTAATGCCACCCTCCTGTACTAGACTGGAAGCTATTTAAGGGTTGGATCTCTTTCTATTATGTTGAGTTGTCTAGAGACAACTCAGTGCTTAGCACCAGCAGTACTCAGTTGGTAATTTTTTATTTTTACTTTTTAAAAGATTTTATTATTTTCAGAGAGAGGGAAAGGGAGAGAGGGAGAGAGGGAGAGAGACATCAATGTATAGTTGCCTTTCACCTGCCTCCAGCTACGGACATGGCTGGAAACCTGCCTTGCAACCTGTTTATGTTGTCCTGGCTGGGAATCAAACCAGCAACCTTTGGATTTCTATTCAAAACAAAACAAAGGCATGTACTTCTCAAATTTGATCATACAGGGACAGAAAGGAAACTGACATGTTTTTTGTTGGGGGAAATAAGGCCTAGAACTGGCACTTGTTGGCCAATTCTGGGCCACTCCCCTGACCGCAGCATAAGTTGGAGTCTTTTCTGGACTTCGCCCTACAACATCTTGTCGGTAGGCAGCCCAGGAGAAGTGCTTGGCAAATAGCCACTGACCAGGATTTCACTATTTGTGCACAATCTTCAGTGATGGGTCTCCTCCACTTCCCACTTTCATCTACTATCCAGTCAGTTAGAAAGTCTCATCAAGAGCTGATTTTTTAATTCATCCAACAAACATTTATTTGTTCAGGACCTACTGGGTACTAGATACTCTTCTAAGTGCTAGCTAAGAGAAATAAACTAAAACATACATAATTCTTCTCATGAAAGTTACATCTTAATAATGGAAGAGGCAAGACTGCTAATGATAAATATATGATTTCTCGCCAACCCTCCATTCTGTCGACATACTTCAACTGCTTTTAATTCCCTCACCCCACCCCACCCCCATCCAACCCAGACTGAAAGACAGTTATATTTTAAAATGCAAATCAGAGTTCGTATTTCCTGATTAAAATACCATCTAGGCTACTCTGGACGTTGTTTAAATTTCTTATGTAACCCAAGCCCTTCAGGATCGCCCCTGCTTACCTCTCCAGCTTCATCTCCAGGCACCCATGCGCCTCACGCAAAGACACATTTTCACGCCACCTTTCTTCCACCCGGAACGCTCTCCACTCGGGGATCTCTATCCTCCAAACACCTGAGTGCCTGAGGGACTACATAGTAGGCAACTGCCAGGCTCACGGCTGTTACCTATCCGGTACAGCCTTCTATCCGGCCCTGCGCCTCCAGCTCCTAGGAGGCAGAGCATTTATCACCCAATCGTACAATCCTATATGTGCAGAGGGACTGTGCCTCTTTCCCCTGTCTGCCAAAGGGCAGGCATCCAAGAATCATTTGTGGGGTAAATGAAAGAGGAACGACAGGCATTCTAAAACGGACGCTTCGAACCTCTAAGACTTCTGCACTTCCGGGTGGCAGCTTGGTTAGCCCCCGAGGAAGGAAAAGGTGGGTACCTCCTTGGGGGCTGCTCTAGAAGGAGTGCTCGGAGGTCCAGAAGACCCCCGGAGTCTTGAGGCGAGAGCTCCGTGGTAAGAGTTGGCGCAGTAGTTGTTCTCCGCGGGGCGGGGCGCGGGGATCGCCACTGGCCAATGAACCAGCACGGCTCGGCGGGTGGGCGGGGAGCGAGGCTACTTTGAGGGTGGAGGAGACGGCGCGGAAGTCTGGGAGTCCCTAACTTTACCCCTAGCCTTGTTGTTCTTTCCCCGCCGCGGGCGTTTGGCCCAGTGGTGCCCGAAGTCCTCTCTACTAAGCCCTTGCCCTAGAGACGCGCCCTGTAAATTAAAAGTTACCTGTTCCAGCCCTGGCTGGTGGCACAGTGAATAAGGCGCCGGCCTGCGAACCCAAAGGTAGGTGGTTCGATTCCCAGCCAGGGCACATAACCAGGTTGCAAGCCAGGTCTCCAGCTGGGTCTGTAGCTGGAGGCAGGTGAAAGGCAACCATGCATTGACGTCGCTCTCCCTCTCGCTGAAAATAATAAATACAATCTTAGAAAAAGTTAACTGTTCCCTCATTTTCAGTCTGTCTCTTCCGGAAGTGTGTGGTGAGTGCCCACAAGCAACGTGCGCAAGGGTCACCTGGAATCTAGTTTAAAAATGCAGCGTTTGACTCAGTAGGTCTAGGGTGAATTCTCGTTTCTAACATGCTCTCAGAGGATGCCAATGTTAAAGATTCTCTGACACACTTTGAGGAGCAAAGGTGTGAAGCAGTTTCACACCTGGGACCAAGATCAAGGGCATCGCTTGGGCGTTGTTAGAAATGAAAATTATTGGGTCCCATGCCACACCTGCTGATCAGAAAGCCTGGGAGTTGGGCCAAACAATGCGTGCTTAGGAGCCCTGCAGGTGATTCTGATGCACGCTAGAGTGTGAGAACCTCTCTGGACAGGGGAAAGTAAAATCGAACCCCATTCCTCTACAGACTTGTGGTTTATCTGGCTAAGCTTCAGTTTCTTCAACTGAAAAATGATAAAAAATGCTAATGCCTTCCTAGTAACTCTATTAGGAGGAAATGTGAGATATACATTGTCACACATAATAAGCATTTTATAAAAATTATCTGCAACCATTAGTGGATTGGTGCCAGCCTGCGGACCCAAAGGTTCGATTCCCAGCCAGGGCACATAAGGAGGTTGCAAGCCAGGTCTCCAGCCAGATTCTTGGCTGAAGGCAGGTGAAAGGCAACCACACACTGATGCTTCTCTCCCTTTGTTCCTCCCTCCCTGCCCTTCTCTCTGAAGATAATGAATAAAATCTTTTTTAAATTAATATTAAAAATTATAACCATTACCATTATTGCTTATTTACCATAGCATTATTTACAATAGCTAAGACATGAAAACAATGTAAGTATCCACTGATGAATGAATAAAGATGTGGCATGTGTGCACGAAGGTCTACACACACACACACACACACACACACACACACAAGGAATATTACTGAGCTGTATAAATAAGGAAATTCTGGGCCCTGGCTGATGGCACAGTGGATAAGGTGTGGCCCTGTGAACCCAAAGGTTGCTAGTTCAATTCCCAGTCAGGGCACACATAACCAGGTTGCAAGCCACGTCTCCAGTCAGATCTGTAGCTGGAGGCAGGTGAAAGGCAACCATACATTGAAGTCTTTCTCTCTCTCTGCCGTCTCTCCCTTCCCCTCTCTCTGGAAATGATGAGGTAAAATCTTTTTGAAAAATAAAGTTAAGGCCCTGGCTGGTAGCACAGTGGATAAGGCGCCAGCCTGTGAACCCAAAGGTCGCAGGTTCAATTCCCCAGCCAGGGCACATAACCAGGTTGCAAACCAGGTCTCCAGTCAGGTCTGTGGCTGGAGGCAGGTGAAAAGCAACCATACATTGATGTCTCTCTCCCCCTCTGCCTCTCTCCTTTCCCCTCTTTCTAAAAATAATGAAATAAAATCTTTAAAAAAAAAATAAAGTTAAAAAAAAGACAGATGATTGATTATAAGTAAATGTATTTATAGATCAATTATACCATTGGCTATAAATGGCTAACAGTGAATTCTCTTTAGACAGTTGATTTTAAGCAAATTGGTCTAAAATTACTTAGAATGTGTTGTATTTAACATTTAATTGCATTTTATATTTTACTTAAATAGTCGTCAAATTAGAAATGATTGACTCATTGATTACTTAATTATGTAAATTGATCAAAAGTCACAAACACCAATGCTTTTAGAATCTATTGATAATAAAATTGTAAGTTCATAGGGTCATTCTGGAGAGCACATTCAAATTCAGATTTTAGGATAACATTGTAGTAGCCCAACAAAATGAATCTCAGGCCAAACTGGCCTGTTGGATTCCAATACTTGACCTTTGCTTTTTGTGAATTGGCTTTATTCATGCTCATTATAACTAGTTTACTGTAAGGTGATGCCCACTCTATCTTTATCCATTAGATTTATCCATTATGATAGAAATTTAATTTAAAAATTTAAGCAGATATTTATTTTATTAAAAAATATTTTATTCCTTTTTTAGAGAGAGGGACTGAAACATCAATCAATGTGAGATAGAAACGTCTATTAGTTGCTTCCTGTATGTACCCCAACTGGGTACTGCAACCCAGGCATTGCCCTGACCAGGAATTGAATCCATGATCTTTCACTTTGTGGGACAAAGCCCAACCAGTCGAGCCAGGGCAAATAGTTATTTATTTTTAAATATATAAATAGTTGTGGTGAGATTAGATAGTGGCAGGTGGGCAGAAGAAACCCTTGGTATAGAGGCCAAAGGTTTTCTTTCCTAATTCTCTGAAACACAGGGAAAATGACTTTATAAAACATCTGAGTATGTGGTTTGCACTATGCATCACTGTTCTACCACCATTCAGAAAACAATTTTTGCAACAGACCATCTTTTTGGACACTTGCCCAGTTATTCATTCTGTCTTTTCTTGGAGAACTGCCACCATGCATCTGGGTCATTCACAGTTTTGGGATCAAGATGAGCCATTAAGATTTTTATTTTTATTTTTTGGAGTTAGCTGTAGTTAGTTAAGCCTCTGTGATTGACCTAAAGGCTCTGTGCATGAGAAGCAGACAGAGCCATCTACATATATATAGAGAAGAAAGTAGTAGATAATCAGAGAAAAGTGGAGGCAAGAGAACCTTCAGTGCCAACAAGAAAGATCCTGAAGTCTGAGCTGTCTTGGTTGGCTGGTATCTTCAAATCCTGGTTTTAGTTCTTCCCGAAGGCGACTACAATCCTCTGGTTAGATTCTGGGAAAGAGTCTGTTCTTTCTTTCTTTCCTTCTTTCTTTCTTTCTTTCTTTCTTTCTTTCTTTTTCTTTCTTTCTTTCTTTCTTTAAAATTTTATTTATTACCTTCAGAGAGAGGGGTAGGGAGAGAGGCAGAGAGAGAGAGAGATATCAATGTACGGTTGCCTTTCACCTGCTTCCAGCTACAGATTGGGCTGGGGACCTGGCTTGCAACCTGATTATGTGCCCTGGCTGAGAAATATCTCTCTCTCTATTTTTTTAATCCCTTAAGCCAAATAAAAATGCCTTCTATTGTTTGCTATAAAAGTATGATGTTGGGAGTTAGATAGTTTCTTTCTGATCCCAATAATTGACAATGATGAAATAAAGCATTAGTGCCCATCTGTCAGGGATCTTGGAGTGCTCCCAGATAGACCCTGGATATAGACCTCCCTGGGACTGGTCGTAGGTCTTAAGTTTTCAGGCCATTCTATGAATTCCCAGGGCAATAAAATAATTTATAATAATATCATTTAGTTAAGCAGTTTTTAAAACCATTTTATTTTTAAGTATAACATTCATACAAAAAAGTACACAAAATAAAAATGTGTGGTTCAGTGATTTTTGCAAAATGAACAACCACTTAACCACTACCCTGTCAAGCAATAACGTTACCAGTCTTCCAGAAGCATCTCCTCCCACAACTTGGACTCACTACCAATAATACACTCTCCTGCCTCTCCAACAATGATCAATATCATGAATGTTATGGCCACAATTCATTTTTTCTTTTTGCTTTTCTTTAATAGTTTTACCACCTGAGCATGCATCCCTAAATACTATAATTTTGTCTGTTTTTAAAAAACTCACTTGCACTTTTTAGTGTTTGGCTTCTCTCACTCAATGTCATGTTTGTGAGACTCATCTATGTTGTTGTATGTAACTCCAGATTGTTCATTTTTTATTGCTAAATCATATTCCATTGCATGGATGTATCAGAACAACTAAACAACCTTTTTGGATGATTACAGTTAAATGAAGTGCAAAACCAGACTAAAGTCATCTGTATTTTAGAAATTATGTTAGAGGTTATTCTTTGATGGAGCTTTTGGGATGCTCTTCTATTTTGTGGTATGGGTGCCTATATTCACACTGTAAAAACTAACCAAGCTGTAAATTTATGATTTGTACATCTTTCAGTATGTATAATTTACTTTGTTATGATGCAAAAAAGAAAAGAAAAGGAAAGAAAGGAAAAGAAAAACTGATTATCCTCCTAGCCCTCAAGGCCAAGCTCATAGGGTCTCTGTCTTTTCCTGGATTCTGGGTTGGTAAGTCTTTTTTTTTTAAAGATTTTATTTATTTGCCCTGGCCAGTGTGGCTCAGTGGATTAAATGTCAACCTGTGAACCAAGGGTCTCAGTTTGATTCCCAGTCAGGGCAGATGGCTGGGTTGCAGGCCAGTGGCAACCGCACATTGATATTTTTCATGCTTTCTTTCTCTCTCCCTTCTCTTCTTTCTAAAATATGAATACATAAAATCTTTTTTAAAATTAACATTTAAAATCTTTTATTTATTATTTTTAAAGAGAGGGGAAGGGAGAGAGGCAGAGAGGGAGAGAGACATCAATATATGGTTGGCTCTCACCTGCTTCCAGCTATGGACCTGGCTGGAGACCTGGTTTGGAACCTGGTTACGTGCCCTGGCTGGGAATTGAACCAGCGACCTTTGGGTTTGCAGGCCAGCACCTTATTTACTGTGCCACCAGCCAGGGCTTAAAATTTTTAAAAAGATTTTATTTATTCATTTTTTAGAGAGGGGAAAGGAGGGCAAAAGAGGGAGAGAAACATTAATATGTGAGAGAAATGTAGAGTGATCTATGTTCACTCTTGTTGGCTATCAGCAGCCTTCAAGTGGATGTTTTTTTATATTCTGACTTGGTTTCTTAGTCTCCTCATTAGGACAGAAGGGCTGAGTTACCTAGTCTATTATTATTATTAACAGAAGTTAGCACATAGTTTTTATCAGGGTTTCAAAATATATTGAAATAATGGCTAAAGATAAAGTCACATCTGTTTAAAAACTATCTGATTAGTGATTGTTATCCATGTTATTTCTAAGATGAATATGTATCTTATTGATCATTGGAACATTTATATTGTTAAAGTCAGATTTTGTTTATAAAATAATTAGTTAATCACATTTAACATTTAGAAGAACTCACTCTGGCTGGGTTGCTTAGCGCTCAGTTCCATATACCAAAAGGTAGCCGTTTAAATTCCCAGTCAGGGCACATACATGGATTGTGGGTTCAATCCCCAGTACAGCTGTGTATGGAAGGCAACCAATCAATGTTTCTCACTCAATGATGCCTCTCTCTCCCTCTCCCTCTCTCTCTCTCTCTCTCTCCCCCTCTCCCTCTCCTTCTCCCTCTCCCTCCCTTCCTCTCTCTGTGAAGTCAATAAAAATATTTTCAGGTGAAGATTTAAAATAATAATAGTCAGAGGAGATATATTTTTCTACTGAAATACCATTTATCCAAAAATTTGTTTGATAATTTTTCTTTGCTTGTCAACTGCCTTACTTAAAATATTGAGACTTATTCTATAAATGTAACTGACCATCAACAAACCAATAATAAAATACATCTGTCTGGGCAATAGCAACAATAGGAAGCTTCCTTAAGTTGTATTGCATTTTAAGCTTTAAAAATCTCTATGGATCCCAAGCTGGTGTGGCTCAGTGGATTGAGGGCTCACCGGCAAACCAAAGGGTGGCCAGTTTGATTCCCAGTCAGGGTACATGTCTGGGTTGCGGGCTGGGTCCACAATTGGAGGTAACTGCACATTGATGTTTTTTCTTTCTCTCTCCCATCCCCTCCCTATAAAAGTAAATAAATAAATAATTTTAAAGAATCTTCTGCTCTGGCTGGCATGGTTTAGAGGATTGGCGCAAGCCTGTGAACCCAAAGGTCACTGGTTCGACTCCGCAGCCTGGGCACTTAACCAGGTTGCAAGCCAGGTTTCCAGGCAGGTCCTTACCTGGAGGCAGGTGAAAGGCAACCATACACTGATGCTTCTCTCTTTTTCTTCCTCCCTCCCTGCCCTTCTCTCTAAAAATAATGAATAACATCTTTTTTTTTTTAATGCAGGAAAAAATCTCTATGGAAAATTCCTTTTCTTTTCCCCAGTGTCTTAATTTGAGGGGGGGGGGAGAGTCATTTACTTAATTGCTATTTTTTTGTTCAGATTATTTTATGTACCTTCTTTTTTTTAATTTAACTTTATTTTTGTTGCATTTCATCCCATTTCCCCTCCCTTCTAACCCCTTCCCCACCAATCCAACCCCACCAAAGTCAATCCCACTTGTTATCCATGTCCATGATTCTTCCATGCTAGTTTCTTGACTAAACTGCTTCCCTTCTATGCCTCCTTATCCCCCCTCCCTCCACTCCCTCTTTGCCCACAGAAGGTCTATCCATTGTATTCATGTATCTGGTTCTGTTTTCCTTGTTTGTTTGTTTTGTTCATTACTGTCCTGTAATAGGTGAGATGATACGGTATTTGTCTTTCACTGATTGCCTTATTTCACTAAGCATAATACTCTCCAGTTCCATCCATGTTGTTGCAAAGGGTAGAACTTCCTTCTTTCTTTCTGCTGTGTAGTATTCCATTGTGTAAATATACCAAAGTTTTTTGATCCATTCATACACTGATGGGCACTTAGGCTGTTTCCAGCACTTGGCTATTGTAAATAGTGCTGCTATGAACATAAGGGTACATAGGTTCTTATAAATAGATGTTTCAGGGTTCCTTGGGTATAATGTCTGTGGTGGAATTGTTGGACCAAAAGGAAGTTCCATTTTTTAGTTTTTAAAGGAAACTCCATACTGTTTTCCATAGTGGCTGCACCAGCCTGCATTCCCACCAATAGTGCACCAGGGTTCCCTTTTCCCCATATCCTTGCCAACACTTGTTGTTTATTGATTTGTTGACGATGGCCATTCTGTCAGTTATGAGATGGTATCTCATTGTGGTTTTAATTTGCATTTCTTTGATGGCTTGTGATTTTGAGCATTCTTTCTTGTGCCTTTGGGCCCTTTGTATGTCCTCCTTGGAGAATTGTCTGTTCAGGTCCTTGGCCCACTTTTTAATTGGGCTGTCTGTCTCCCTGGTGTTGAGTCACAGAAGTTCTTTATATATTTTGGATATCAAACCCTTGTCTGAGGTATCATTGGCAAATATGTCTCCCCATGCAGTTGGTTCCCTTTTAATTTTGCTGGTGCTTTCTTTAGCTAAACAGAAATTTTTCAGTTTGATATAGTTTATTTGTTCTTTTATTTCCTTTGCCCTTGGAGAAGTATCAGTAAACATATTTCTGCATAGGATATCTAAAATTTTATTGCCTGTATTTTCCTCCAGGATTTTTATGGTGGCACTGCTTATATTTAAGTCCTTTATCCATCTTGAGTTTATTCTGGTGTATGGTGTAAGTTGGTGGTCTAGTTTTATCTTTTTGCATGTTGCTGTCCAGTTCTTCCAACACCATTTGTTGAAGAGACTGTTTTTACTCCATTTTATGTTCCTTCCCCCTTTGTCGAATATTAATTGACCATAGAGTCCTGGGCTTATTTCTGGGCTCTCTATTCTGTTCCATTGATCTATATGTCTATTCTTATGCCAGTACCAGACCGTTTTGATTACAGTAGGCTTGTAGTATAGCTTGATGTCCAGTATTGTGATTCCTCCTACCTTGTTCTTCTTTCTCAAAATTGCCGAGGCTGTTCATGGGTGTTTTTGGACGTATTTTTTTGAAGTATTTTTTTTCTATCTCTATGAAGTATGTCATTGGTATTTTAATTGGAATTGCATCGAATGTATAGATAGATTGCTTTGGGTAGTATGGACATTTTAATGATGTTAATTCTTCCCATCCATGAACATGGTATATTCTTCCATTTATTTGTATCTTCTTTAATTTCTTTCTTCAATGTTCTGTAGTTTTCTGAGTACAGATCTTTTACCTCCCTCCTTGGTTAAGTTTATTCCTAAGTACTTTATTTTTCTTGTTGCTGTGATAAATGGGATTTGTTTTCTAGCTTCTATCTCTGCTGTTTCATTATTGGTATACAAAAATGCTTTTGATTTCTGGATATTGACTTTATATCCAGCTATTTTGTTAAATTTGCTTATTAGGTCGAGTAAGTTTTTGGTGGAGCCTATCAGGTTTTGTATATACACTATCATATCATCTGCAAATAATGACAGTTTTACTTTCTCCTTTCCAATTTGGATACATTTGATTCCTTTTTCTACTCTGATAGCTATGACTTTAACTTCCAAAATGATGTTGAACAGAAGTAGAGAAAGTGGACAGCCTTGTCTTGTTCCTGATCTTGGGAGGAAAGCTTTTAGTTTTTGCCCATTGAGTGTGATGTTGGGTGCAGGTTTCTCATATATGGCTTTTATTACATTGAGGTAAGCTCCCACTATTCCCATTTTGCTGAGTGTTTTTATCATAAATGGTTGATGGTTGCTGTACTTTATCAAATGCTTTTTCAGCATCTATGATATAATCATATGGTTTTTGTCTTTCATTTTGTTGATGTGGTGTATTACATTTATTGACTTGCGGATGTTGTACCATCCTTGCATCCCTGGGATGAAGCCCACTTGTTCATGGTGTATTATCTTTTTAATATATTGCTGGATCCAGTTGGCCAATATTTTGTTGGGAATCTTAGCATTTATATTCATCAGAGATATTGGCCTATAGTTTTCTTTCTTAGTTGTGTCTTGATCTGGTTTTGGGATTAGTATAATATTGGCTTCATAGAAAGAGTTTGGGAGTCTTCCCTCTTCTTCTTTTTTTTTTTTTTAAGATTTTATTTCATTATTTTTTGAAAGAGGGGAAGGGAGAGAGGCAGAGAGGGAGAGAGACATCAATGTATGGTTACGTTTCATCTGCCTCCAGCCACAGACCTGACTGGAGACCTGGTTTACAACCTGATTATGTGCCCTGGCTGGGGAATCGAAACTGCGACCTTTGGGTTTGCAGGCCGGTGCCTTATCCACTGTGCTACCAGCCAGGCAATCTTCCCTCTTCTTGAATTTTTTGGAATAGGTTGAGAAGGATAGGAGTTAGTTCTTCTCTAAATGTTTTGTAGGATTCACCTGTGTAGCCATCTGGTCTGGGGCTCTTGTGCTTTGGGAGATTTTTTATTACTTCTTCAATTTCACTAGTTGTTATTGGCCTATTCAGGATTTCTGCTTCTTCTGAATTCAGTTTTGGTAAATTATACATTTCCAGAAATGTGTCAATTTCACCCAGGTTGTCATATTTCTTGTCATATAGTTGTTTGTAGTAATTTCTTACAATCCTTTGTATTTCTGAAGTATCAGTTGTGATTTCTCCTCTTGTTTCTGATTCTGTTTATTTGGGTCCTCTCTCTCTTTTTCTTGATGAGTCTGGTTAAAGGCTTGTCAATTTTATTTTTTCAAAGAACCAGCTCCTGGACTTGTCGATTCTTTGAATTGTAGATTTAGTTTCTAAGTTATTTAATTCTGTTCTGATCTTGATGATTTCCTTCCTTCCACTTGCTCTGGGCTTTGTTTGTTGTTGCTCCTCTAGTTCTTGCAGCTTTATGGGTAGGTTGTTTGTATAGGCTTCTTCTGACCTTTTTAGGTAGGCCTGTATTGCTATGAATTTCCCTCTGAGTATGGCCATTGCTGTGTCCCATAGGTTTTGGACTGTTGTGTATTCATTGTCATTTGTTTCCAGAAACTTTTTGATTTCATCTTTGACCTCATTGTTAATCCATTCATTACTTAAAAGCATGTATTCAGTCTCCATGAATTAGAGTGTCTTCGGTTTTTTCTCTTGAGATTGGTTTCTAGTTTCAATCCATTGTGATCTGAGAAGGTGCTTGGTATGATTTCAATTTTCCTGTATTTGTGGAGGCTTGTCTTGTGACCTACCATGTGGTCTATCTTAGAGAATGTTCCACGTGCTTTGAAAAGAATGTGTATTTTGCTTCTTTAGGGTGAAGGTTCTGTATATATCAGTTAGGTCTATTTTCTGTAGAATGTTGTTCAATGCCCCAATATCCTTGGTGATTTTTTGTTTGGAAGATCTGTCCATCATTGATAGTGGGGTATTAAAACCCCCTACTATTAGTGTGTTGCTGTCTATATCTTTCTTGAAGTCCTCCAAGATTTTCCTTATGTATTTCGGAGCTCCTACGTTGGGTGCATATATGTTTACCAGAGTTATTTCTTCTTGATGGATTGTGCCCTTAAGTATTATGAAATGTCTTTCTTTATCTCTTTTCATGGCCTTCATCATAAAATCTATTTTGTCTGAAGTAAGTATTGCTACTCCAGCCTTTTCTCATGTCCATTTGCTTGATATATATTTTTCTACCCCTTCACTTTCAATTTGTGACAATCATTTGTTCTGAGCTTGGTCTCTTGAAGACAGCATATATGTGGGTCATGTTTTCTTATCCATTCAGCTACCCTATGTCTTTTGATTGGTACATTTAACCCATTTACATTTAAGGTTATTATTGAATGATACTTATTTATTGCTATTTTCCCTCTTTGTACCTGTGTTCCTCTCTGTCTCTCTCTGTTTCTTCATTTTTTAAAAGCAAACCCTTTAGCATTTCTTGCAATGCTGGTTTGGTAGAGATGTATTCTTTTAGTGTTCTTTTGTCTGGGAAACCCCTTATTTCTCCTTCCATTTTGAATGAGAGCCTTGCTGGGTAGAGCATTCTTGGTTGCTGGCCTTTGTTTCCCATTACTTGGAATATGTTTTGCCATTCCCTTCTGGCTTGTATTGTTTCTGTTGAATAATCATTTAATAACCTTATTGGAGCCCCCTTATATGTTACTTGCTGTTTCTCTCTTGATGCTTTTAGGATTCTCTCCTTGTCTTTGAAATTTGCCATTTTAATTATAATGTGTCTTGGAGCGGGTCTGTTTGGATTCATCTTCATTGGAACCTTCTGTGCTTTCTGAACTTGAGTAACATTTTCACTAATCATGTTAGGGAAATTTTTTATCATTGCTTTTTTTAACAGGTTTTCCATTCCTTTTTCTCTTCTCCTGGTATCCCTGTGATACGGATGTTATCGCATTTCATGTTGACCTGCAACTCTCTTAAACCCTCTTCATTCTTTTTCAGCCTTTTTTCATTCTGTTACACTGTTTTGGAATATTTTTCTACGTTGTTGTCCAGCTTGCTGATCTGATCCTCTGCTTCCTCTAACCTACTGTTGATTCCTTCTACTGTATTCTCCAATTCAGAAATTGTATTCTTCATTTCCTCCTGGCTCTTACTGATAGTTTCTAAGTCCTTTTTAATGCTGGTGTTCCTCTCAGTAAGTTCCTTACAGCTTTCCTGGAGTTCTTCATAGTTCCCCTGGAGTTGTTTATAGTTTTCTTTGAGCTGGCTGAGCTTATTGAGCTTCTCCCTCATCATTATTTTGAATTCCATATCTGATAGTTTGTTTGCCCCTGTTTCTTTCTGAGGATTCCTCCTTTCCTTTTGGTGATGAACTGATTCTTTTTGTCCCCATTCTAGATGTCTGTTGTTGCTTGTTTTTGTCTTGGATTAATCTGCTTTGATTCCTTGCCTTCATGGAGCACCCTTTCATGTTAGGAGATTTGTGGAGTTTAGTATTGCAGTCTCCTAAATTTCCTCAACTTGTTGCTCTTGGGGGTGCCCTTTATGTCATTAACTTGGGCCGTGTGATTGTATTTTGAATTTGTTGTATGTGTTGCTCCTTTCCCTCCAGTTGGCTGATTGAAAGATACTCCTTCTATCCTGTCTCATGCACTGTTTTTGAGCTGCTCCTAAAACAGAACCATCAGTTCATGCAAAATAACCACACCTTCAGAGATATCTTTCTCCTTTATTATGTACCTTCTTAAAGGGACTCCCTGAGGAGCTTTATCATGATCCTCAGCCAACTCATATACATCCTTCTCTGGTCATTTCTATTTTCTGTTCCAAAGATTTTAAAGACTTGAGGCAGCTTCAGCTTCATTTTTCCATAACAATACATGTATTCCCATTTCTTTTGCCATCATTAGGGCTTCCAGTTAACAAACCTGCTCTGATTTCCCAGCTAGAGCAAAAGGACAAAGCAGACATGAGAGGGTCCCTGATGTTTGAGAGAGGGAAACAGAATAAGGCAGATGGGAGAGAATAAACTATCAGAAGTCCTAAAAGCCTGATTGTCATGAAAGCAAGGGGTAGAAAGCTCCTTTCAGTGATGTTCTCCTTTCCACTATCTCTAATAAAAGCATTATATTAGTGGCCATATAACTTATTATTCAAATAAGGGCATTTTTGAGAGTGAAACAGTGGTGATATCAATAGTTATACAAGGACAACAGGAGTGAACTGGGACTGTTTTGGCAAACCACATATCTGGTCACTCTAGTCATGTAGGTTGCAAAGGGCTCCTTTCATCATCACCCCTGTCTTAAATCCTACATCACAACTTCACTATGTGTTACTGTTTGTTCCCCCATTTAGATTTGGTTTTTAGTTGACACTGAGTCTCAGATCTTTACTTGGTTCTAGGGCAGTGGTTTTCAAACTTTAGATGGACCAGAATCACATACAGAGCTTATTAGAACACAGAGACCTGGATCACATCCCCAGAGTTTCTGAATCAGTAGCTTTGGAATAGGGACCAAGAATCTGTATTTCTAAACAAGTTTGAAATGATGCTGATGCATCTGGGACCACTCTTTTACTTTCAAGATTCTAGGGTACTTCCATGGAATTCAAGGTTTTTCCATGTTCTGACTGAACCCTACCAATGTATACTAATCTACTCTGAAGAACACTGTTACTTCAAAATGCCAATTTATGGCAGATAATTGTGATACTTGCTGAACTTTCATGTCCTCTGCAAATAAGCCCTTCCTATTTCTGCAGAATGTTGCCATGGAAATAATTTATACCATGTGAATGACCTTATTAAGACACACTGTCCACATGTTCTCAACAATACCCTTCATGGTCAGCCTAAGGCTTTACTTGGTCTATTTCCAAGCTCATTGCTGCTGAAATACACTTTTCTATATAGTAGTTTGCCAGGATTATCTAACATTAGGGAGTGCCACAAGTTGAGGCACATTATAGGTCTGAAAACATTTTAAACATTTAAATAATTAAATATTTAAATCACTAAACCCTTATCGCTATTCTCTCACACTTGACCAGCAACATACACTATGCTTACAGGGCTGTAACAAAAGTCAAAGGAGCTCCACTTCTCCCAAGACTGGGAACCCCAATCTGGACATAGGGCACTTATTTGCCAAGAAATCAAGTCAATTTTCAGAAGACCTATATAGTTAGGATATATTTATCTTAAAATAATAATACATTCATAAAAAATGGTTGAAAAATATTATTTTCAGTGAACTTTTGAATCACCCTCCACCTACCAAAGAGATATAGTATAACTTCCTAATATAGTATGTCATCTATTCCTTCTATAAACGTGGTCCTAGCCTCATCCCCTGTGTAAAACTCAAGTTTCCTTCTGTGTTTCTCTTTCACTCTCTCACTATTACTACACTCACAACACTTATGATCCCCACACCAAGCAACCCTCTGGTGTCATATAATACAAGTACAATTCAATTCTTACAATAACTGGAAGCAACACAAACCCCATAGGTTAAGGGCTTAATCCCACAGGACTGCCTCCTACTCACATGCCAATTGCAAGTAGGTCCCAGGTTATCCACAACTTTGGTTCCCCTTGGCTACAAATTAAAGCTTCCCATACCCCCTAACCCGCACCTTCCAATTCAACTATTTGCTAGAACAGCTTACAGAACTTGGAAGCGCTTACTTATGTTTACCAGAATATAATGATAATAATAATAATAATAAAAGATAGGATAAAAGATACAAATAAACAACCAGTTGAGGAGATCCACAAGGGGAGGTCCAGAAGGGTCCTGAGCTCAGGAAATTCTGCCCCAGTGGAGTTGAGGTACATCACCCTCCTGGTGTGATTGTGTTCATTGACCCAGAGCTCTCTGCACCCCATATTCTTGGGATTTTATGGAGCTTCCCTACGTTGGCATGACTAATCACTAACTCCATTGCCAGTCCCTCTCCCCTCTCTGGAGAATGGGGGTGGGGCCAAAAAGTCTAGCTTTCTAATCATGGCTCCATCTTTCTGGTGACCCAACCCCACCCAGGAGCCCACCTAGAGTTGCAGTAGAACAAGAGATGCTCCCAGTACTCTTATCACTTGGGAAATTACAAGGTTTTCAGGAGCTCTGTGCTAGGACTGGGGACCAATATATATATTTTCTATTATTTCACACTTTCCTAAGCATCATTAGAATGATATTAAAAATAATTCACTTGGCTAGTGGCACAGTGGATAAGGCGCTGGCCTGTGAACCTAAAGGTACCTGGTTCAATTCCCCAGTCAGGGCACATAATCAAGTTGCAAGCCAGGTCTCCAGCCAGGTCCATAGCTGGAGGCAGGGGAAAGGCAACCATACTTTGATGTCTCTCTCCCTCTCTGCCTCTCTCCCTTCCCCTCTCACTAAAAATAATAAAATCTTTAAAAAATAATACATAAAAATAAAAATAACTCAGATGGTTTAATATTCTAGATTAGTATTCCAACTTCTCATTTACATTCCTTTATTTTCATGATTGCTATACTTTAATTTTACACACTAATTGAGAATAATTAGTGTATGATGAGAGTAATTTTGACCCAGAGCAAAATTAGTATAAGCCTTTAGAGTAGATCTTGCACTGAAAGTGAATTTCTTTTTCTCTTCTTCCTTCCTTCCTTCCTTTCTTTCTTTCTTTCTTTCTTTCTCTTTCTTTCTTTCTTTCTTTTTCTTTCTTTCTTTCTTTCTTTCTTTCTTTCTTTCTCTCTCTCTCTCTCTCTCTCTCTCTCTCTCTCTCTCTCTCTCTCTCTCTTTCTTTCTTTCTTTCTTTCTTTCTTTCTTTTTAGAAAGGGTTGAGGAAAGAGTGAAAATAAGGAATATACAAAATGGGGTAACTAATCAAACTGTATCAACTTTTAACATTATTAAGGTTGAGGTATGAGATAAGACCTCATTCTTGTTCTAACTAACCTGGGAACTTAAAATTTTCTGAGCTCTCCAGTCTTACTCAGTGTGTGGTTATATACATCTGGACATATACTAAACCTCCAGGTAACCCTTGGATCACCACCTGAAGGACTGCTGTATCCAGACCACCTGATTACACTCTGAAGGACTCACATATCCAAACCACCTGATGTCAATCTGCCATCACTACGGGATGCAACCAGGCCTCCTGGCACCCATCTTTTGGATCACTGGCATACATAAACCTGACTGCCTATCATCTGACTGATAACCACCCTGGATCAATTGTAGGACTAAGAATACAACACTGATAACTCTCAAGAACTTTGAACTTTTCTCTTTTTTAGAAACTTTCTAGGCTTTTGATTGGCTATGTTAATAGTTTGTAAGTTCTAAGACCCTTGAATAAATCTCTATCATTTATTTTTAGCAGATTCCCCAGATTCTTTTTGAGTTTGTTCAACAGGGTACAGTTTTATCACTTTTAAGTATAGTATATTGGCCTAAATTAGTATTAATTAATAAAAATGTATACCAGCCCTGGCTGGTGTGACTTAGTAGATTGAATGCCAGCCTGTGAATCAAAGGGTCACTGGTTTAATTCCCAGTCAGAGCACATGCCTAGGTTGGGGGCAAGGTCCCCAGTTTGGGGGCCCATGAAAGGCAACCACACATTGATGTTCGCTCCCTCTATTTCTCCCTCCTTCTCCTCTCTATAAATAAATAAATAAATAAATAAATAAATAAATAAAACAAAACCTTGAGGTTCATTCTGTAATAGGAATATTCTCAAAGTATTGACTATTTGCAGATAAATCAATATAAAAAGGATGCTTGGAGATTGTCAGTTTAGTTAAGTAATTTAGTTGTTTCTTTGACATCTATAGTATAGTGAGAATGCACCATTAATTCCTGATTACCCAACATGATAGGAAGGAGGTCAAGTAGGTCACATATATATTAAGATAGTAATAAAAAAACATAATGCAAAGTATATTTTAATGTAAATCTGTTAATATTACATCTATTTACACATTCATTATTTTACAGACATTACTCAAAGTATTAAAAACCTTTAAAAATGTAAGTACAATTGTTTAAAAACAAAATATATACATATATATATAGTATATTTTATTGATTAGGCTGTTACAGTTATCCCATTTTTTCCCCTTTGTTCCCCTTCACCCAGTACCCCCTTTTCCTCTAGCAGTCCCACTCCCCTTAGTTCATGTCCATGGATCATGTATGTAAGTTCTATACTATTCTTAAAATCCCCCTGTCTATTTTGTACCTCCCAGTTATACTTCTTAATTCCTGCACCATTTCCCCATTTCCCCCCTTCCCTCTCCCAGCTGATACCCCTCCAAATGGTCCCCGTACCTATGATTCTGTTCATACTTTGGTTGCTTAGTTTGTTTTTGTTTTAATTTTTTAGATTTATTTGATAGTTTCGAGTTTGTTGTCATTTTAATGTTCATAGTTTTGATCTTCTTTCTCCTAAATAAGTCCCTTTAACATTTCATATAATAATGGCTTGGTGATGATGAACTCCTTTAGCTTTACCTTGTCTGGGAAGCACTTTATCCACCTTTCCATTTTATTTATTTATTTATTTTATTTTTTAAAGATTTAAAAATTTATTTATTATTTCCAGAGAGAGAGGAAGGGAAAGAGGCAGAGAGAGGGAGACACACATCAATATATGGTTGCCTTTCACCTGCCTCTAGGTATGGATGCGGCTGGAGACCTGGCTTGCAACCTGGTTATGTGCCCTGGCTGGGGAATCGAACCAGTGACCTTTGGGTTCACAGGCTGGCACCTTATCCACTGCGCTATCAGCCAGGGTGCAACTTTCCATTTTAAATGATAGCCTTGCTGGATAGAGTAATCTTGACTGTAGGTCCTTGCTTTTCATTGCTTTGAATACTTCTTGCTAGTCCCTTCTTGCTTGTAAAGTTTCTTTTGAGAAATCAGCTGATAGTCCTTCTTGGGTGGTGGGGTCAAATCATACTATTAAGGGTCAAAGGGCTGGGAGGACAAGATCAATGTGCTCAGCCCAGCCAGAGTCTCCCCAGCTTCACAGCCACTGAAAAAGAGCTGAGAGTCTTATAGCAACTCCTCTGTAGGTAACTCTTCTTTTCTCTTGCTGTTTTTAAAATTCTCTTTTTATCTTTAACCTTTGGCCTTTTCATTATGATGTGTTGTGGTGTGGTTCTCTTTGGGTCTAGCTTGTTGGGGGCTCTCTGTACTTCCTGGGCTTGTATGTTTATTTCATTTACCAAATTAGGGAAGTTTTCCTTCATTATTTTTTCACATAAATTTTCAATTTCTTGCTCTTCCTTTTCTCCTTCTGGCACCCCTATAATTCAGATGTTGGCATATTTAAAGTCATCCCAGATATTCCTAAGCCTCTCCTTGTTTTTTTTATTTTTATTTATTTATTTTTACGATTTTATTTATTATTTCCAGAGAGAGGAGAAGGGAGAAAGGTAGATAGGGAGAAAGACATCAGTGTATGGTTGCCTTTCACCTGCCTCCAGCCACGGACTTTGGGTTCGCAGGCTGGTGCCTTATCCACTGTGCCACCAGCCAGGGCTCTCCTTGTTTTTTTAAATTCTTGTTTCTTCATTCTGTACTGGTTGACTGTTTATTTCTTTCTTATGTTCCAAATAATTGATTTGAACCCCAGCTTCCTTTCCTTCACTGTTGGTTTCCTATGGATTTGCCTTCATTTCACTTAGCATAGCCTTCATTTCTTCCCTTATGCATTTGTCATACTCAGTTATATCTGTCAAGTCTGTGAGGTTCATTATCACCAGTGTTTTGAACTATGCATCTGTTAGGTTGGCTATCTCCTTGTCGCTTAGTTCTCCCACTGGAACCTTGATCTATTCCCTCTTTTGAGCCATAACTCTCTGTCTCCGCATCTTGAGAAACTCCTATGTTTGCCTCTGTATCTTAGGTAGAGCTGTCATACCTGTTATGTTATAAGGGGCGGAGCCTTAGGTATTTGTCAGTGGGGGCAACTCATTTCACCATGTTGTGGTGCTGCATGTGGGGAGGGGTTTAAGAGGGAACAATACTGCTTTCTCAGCACTTGCCCCTTTTCCAGGCACTTCTCCCACTTCCCATATGGGATTGGCATCCCTTTAGCTGTTGCCCTGGTTGTGATTCCCAGGGTGGGTGGTTCTGCAGATGTTCCAGGACTATGGGGGCCTCTAAACAAATGGACTCTGAGAGAGACTGGCAGTTTCTTCTGCCACCCCAACCCCCACTAGTTTTCACAATCAGAAGCAATGAGGTCTATTTTCCCCGGTGCTGGAACCATGAACTGCGAAGTCTGGTCTGGGGCCAGGATCACTCCCCAGGTGTCCCTCTTGACTTTCATAACATATGACTATTCTTTCCGGTGGCCGCCGCTGCCGCCGCCACCACCACCACCACCAATGTATCCTCTCTGCCTTGGCTCCACCCCTCCTACCTGTCGAGATGAGTATTGCTCTTTGTATCTTTGTTGGACTTCCATGCAGTTTGATTTTCTGGTAGTTCTAGTTGTTTTTTTTTTTTTTTTTTTTTTTTTTTTTTTTTTTTTTTTTTTTTTTTTTTTTTTTTTTTTTTTTTTTTTTTTTTTTTTTTTTTTTTTTTTTTTTTTTTTTTTTTTTTTTTTTTTTTAGTTTTGAGGTAGCTGTATTTCTTTTTAGGGGGGTGGAAGGTAGCAAAACATGTTTACCTATGCCTCCATCTCAGTTGGAAATCCCAAAAAATGGCCATGATTTTAATAGTTAAATTAGTTTGTTGTCTGTTTTTAACTGAGCTTTTTAATTTTGTTATTATTATTTAAAGTGAGATTGGTCACTGGACACACAATCCTCTTTTCGCCCTAATAGTCCAGCACACATATGGGGTCCTTGACCTAGAAATGACAGTCGTGGGGTTAATGGACATGGCTCTTTCCCCTCACATGACTGAGAGCTGGTCAGATAGCCACTGGTCAGGAGGAATGTGTGTTGACCCCTTATTAAACAAGTCTCATGTAGGAGAAGTGCAGTCTCTCTCCCACCAACTCGCCACTGTCGGTGCGCTCCCCTTTAATGTGAGTAATAAATGACATGTTCTCATCTGCTAGTCCTCTGGTTTGTTTTTGGTTTTTTTTTTTTGGAATATTACAAACACTTAAGCAGCTCCCCAGTTTGAGTTTGGAGCTCCTGTACTACAATAGCATTTATGAATGAGCTTGAAAGAGTTCATGCACTCCAGAAATTGAATGCAGAACAAAATGTATACACACATAGGAATATATATTTTGAGGGGAAGAAGGGTCCAAAACTTTAATCAGACCCTTAAAGTAATAAATATAGGAAAGCAAGGACGTTTGTAAGCCATGGGGGAGGGTTGTTCATACACATGAGGGCCAAGTAAGAAGAATCTGCTTTGCTTGAGAAGGGAGGCTTAGTGGCAGAACTCTAATATCAACGCAGCATGTTCACGGTTTTTGTTAGACAGGACAAGGATTGTAAGCTTTGAGCCATTCTTAGTAAATGCTGTTCTTGCTAGATGTTAAAATGTAACATATAATTTTGCAGACCTGTAAATAAGATAAGTTTGACAGAAATCCAACCTGATAAGTATACCAAGTGCAAAGAAAAAATCAACATATAATTGACCAAATCATGTATGTAAGCAATGAATAAGACTCCCTTTGGGGAAGCAGAGCTTTAGATAGAAATCTCCTGTCTCCTTTACTTGCTGCAAATAAATAAAACCACCTTGTGACAACCATGTCTCAGTTTTTTATCAGAGCATCTGAAGTTCAGTAACAGTTGTGACCTATAAACCTGGTTGTTCCCCTGGCCTGCATCTCTGTATTGCTAAGGAGTATTTGAAATGGGTAATAGTTGGGTAACTATGCTTACTGTCAGAATTCAATGTAATAATTACTTTTTAGAGTGAATTAGGAGGATGTCAGTGTGATGACGGATGTGTTTGTTTTTATATTAAACTTTTAGAATTTTATAGCAGGAAATAATTTTAATTTTATAGCCAGAAGGCCTTTATATTCAGCCATTCCTGTTTCAAGTGGAAAAACAGGATGTAAAGTAATTTTCTCAAAGCTTCTAGGTCTCCTGGTTCTCAGTCTATGGCAATTTTCCTATGCACTATTATCTGTTTTGATACATGGTACATTAACTCTTTAAAAAAAAAAAAAAAGAAAGAAAGTAATTCTGATACAAAATCATCTGTTTCTGGTAAAAAGTCAAGGTAGCACAGTCATTCATGAAGAATGTCTGCATGAACTAGATTACTTAAAATGTTCCAGACTTAAGAAACAGCCCCTCCTACCACTTGGAAGTATTCAGATGCTAGATGTTCCGGAAGTCCAGCTGTGACTAAGAGGGTGAACCGAAGCGGCTTCCTCTGAAAAATGAGGTCATATCAAGCTGGGCTAATCTAAAGAGCGAGCTAAGGCATTGAACAATCCTAAATGTCAAAATTGTTAAGGTATATTTAAAATGTTGACACTGTTACTGATTTAACAGCTGATATAGGATGAAAGCAGTGAATGAAACTGAAGAAATTTGTAATTTAGATACATTTTTATACTCTCAGAAGGTTTTGTTCAATGTTGAATTGCCTGTGCTTTCCTTGTGTTAGGGGCTGGATTGTGCCTCCGCCACCTTCAATTCCTATTTTGAAATTCTAACCTCTAGTTTCTGAGAATGACTATATTTGGAGATAGGGCCTTTAAAGAGGTAGTTAAGTTAAAATGGGGTCATGAGGATGGGCCATAATTCAATATGACTGCTGTCCATGTAAGTAGAGGAAATTAGGACACAGATACACAGAGGGAAGACCACGTGGATTCACAGGGAGAAGACAGCTAGGTACACGTGAAGGAGAGAGGCCTCAGGAGGAAATGACCCTGCTGACCCCTTGATCTTGGACTTTAAGCCTCCAGACTGTGAGGAAATAAATTTCTGTTGCTTATGCTACTTGGTCTGTGGAACTTAGTTAATGAAGCCCTAACTAACTAATATACAACATGTAGAAGTCGTTTTGCAGGAGAAAACTTATTTCTTTCTATAATTCTACAGAAACATTCTTTATAGTCTTGATGAGTACACAGTACAATCCTCCCTTTGTTACAGAGTGGAAGGCCATCTCCAAATTCTCCTTAGCTGCTGGTTTGGGGATGGGACACTGAAATAAGCCATTTTTCCTGACAGAGGTATTTTGCATACCTAAGGCTGGTAACTAGTGTCTCAGTTATGTAAATGACTGGATAAACTTTCTGCCCCTAGAAGATGGGAGGGGTTTTTGACCATGAAAGACTTTTCGGGGCTGGGGAGATTTCACTGGTGGCCATGATTGGCACTCTACCAGTGTCACAGGCTGCCATTATGGTTTAAAAAAGGGGGCAAGGCCTCACTGGTGGCACAGTGGATAAGGAACCGGTGGCAAGCCAGGTCTCCAGCCAGGTCTGTAGCTGGAGGCAAGTGAAAGGCAACCATACATTGATGTCTCTCTCTCCCTCTCTGCCTCTCTCCCTTTCCCTCTATAAATAATAAAAATAAAATAAAATAAAGTGGGGGAGCAGCTATTAAGATCTCTCTCTCTCTCCTGGAAGATCCAGAGATAAGACACTCATCCTGAGAAACAGGAAAGAACTCTCCTGGTTTAAGAGAGGGAGGGCAAAAAGGGGGTGGGGGGAAGGGAGACATGCAGGTTGTGCAGAGATAGGGAGTTACCTGTGGTATAAGAGTTAGGGAGTGTGTGCAAGGTGGGAACTTTGAATTTATAACTGGGATGCATTCCCAGTTACAAAAATAAAAAAATGTCTCCAGACATTGACAAATGCCCTCTTGGGGCAAAAATCACCCTTGGTTGAACCCTAGCAGGGGCACAGGAAAGGGGATGCTCAGTTGGTTGGAGTATTGTCCTGTACACCAAAATGTTGCAGGTTGGATTCTCAAATTCAGTCCTCAGTTGGGGCATGTATGGGAGGCAACGGATCAATGTTTTTCTATTTCTCACATCTATGTTTCTCTCTCTCTCTCAAAAGTAATAAACAGATCTTTGGGTGGGGATTTAAAAAAATCACCCTTGCTTGAGAACCACCAGCCTAGCCCTAGATCTTGGATATTTTCTCCTGTTTTCTTCTAACAGTTTTTTTAAAGATTTTATTTATTCACTTTTTAGAGATAGGGAAAGGGAGGGGGGAAGAGAGGGAGAGAAACATGTGCAAGATCCATTGGTTGCCTTTCACAATCCCCCAACTGGGGACCTGGCCCACAACCCAGACCTGCACCGAATCCACTGAGCCACACCAGCCAGGGCATAAATGTTATGCTTTAAATGTTATAAATATGCTTACATTTCAGTTTCCAAATGTTCATTGTTTGTATGTTGAATTATAGTTAATTTTTGTATGTTGGTCTTGTAACAGGAGTCCAAGGGGTACAGAGTGGGGATTCCTGAAAAAAGCAGAGCATAAACCCCCACAAACGTGGATTGGGAGAAGGGAAAGGGGGAAGCAGTTGATACAATGTTTAAGACACTTGCATAACAATGGCAAGTTGACAGCTGTGCGCCCCCCACCCCACCTCCCCAACATCCCCTGCAAAACCTATCCTGGATGTTGGATGTCAGACATCCACCTGTGCTTCACTGGGAACTCTTGCTCTGACTAAAGGTGGCGGCCAAAAGAAGGTAAAAGACACAGGGGAACTGGCAAAAGTAGCACATCATAGAGAATGTTCCAGGCTGACCATTTAAAATAAGGGCAGGTTGGGAAGGAGAGTAGCCACTCTGTCTGAAAGGGTGTGAGGAAGGGCGTCCTGGCCCACCATGTGGTTTGGTATGTAAGGATATGCCATACAGTTTGGAGTCAGAGCTGGAGTAAGAAAGGGGAGACCTGCTGGGAAACCTGCCAGGAGAAGACAGTGGCAGAGCTGATGAAGCCATGTGGAGGCCTGCCTAACCAAGCATGGGTTCTTGGGAGAAGCTTGACGCTGAACTGAACTGTGACTGGGAATGCTGAGCCGCAGGCTTCGACTTTTCTGAAAGATGGTACCTTTGACCCATGTACTCTGAAATCAGCCTGGTTTGGCTAAGGGAGGCAGGTTTACGTGTTTTGGTGTGTGTGTGTGTGTTTTAAGATGTGTTTATTATTTTTCAGAGAGAGGGGAAGGGAAACAGGCAGAGAGGGAGAGAAACATCAATGTATGGTTGTCTTTCATCTGCCTCCAACTATGGACCTGGCTGGAGACCTGGCTTGCAACCTGGTTATGTGCCCTGGCTGGGAATCGAACCAGTGACCTTTAGGTTCACAGGCCGGCACCTTATCCACTGTGCCACCAGCCAGGGCTGTTTTGGTGTGTTTTAAAGGGAGTGGGACTTAATGTCAGAAATTTGCCATTATATTGAACATGTATAATTTTAAAATAAACAACCCCTTTTCTTTTTCACCAAACTCTTGCATTGGAAGTCACACTTCTTGGTGGCCAGCAATTGGACCCAGCAGCTGTTCCAGAACAGCATTGGTAGGGTTCTGTAACATGGCAACTTATTGAATTCATTTGTTAGTCCTAGTTTTTAAAAAATTGTTGTTGATTTTTTGAGGAATTTTTTTCTTTGTAGACAACCATGTCTTTTGAAAATGGGAATGATTTTATTTCTTTCTTTCAATCTGTGTGCTTTTTATTTCCTTTTTTTTTTTTTTCTTATTGCACTGATTAGGACTTCTAGTGCTATATTGAATAGGGTGAAGAGAGCAAAAATCTTTGCCTTATGCCCAGTCATAGGGGGAAAGCACTCAGCCTTTCAACATAAAGCAAAATGTTAGCTGTACATTTTTTGTAGATGCTCTTTATTGGGTTAAGGAAGTACTCTTCTATTCCAAGTTTGTTGAGAGGGTTTTGTTTTGTTTTGTTTGTTTGTTTGTTTGTTTTGCTTTTTAAAATCATGAATGGGTGTTGAATTTTGTCAAATGCTTTTCTATGCCAATTGATAAGATTGTGTAGATTTTCTTCTTTAGCCTGTTAATATGGTGGGTTATGTTGCTTGATTTTTGAATATGGATCTATCCTTAAATGTTTGGAATTAACCCTACCTCCTTAGAGTATAAATTTTTCTTTTTAAAGATTTTATTCATTATTTTTAGAAAGAGGGAAAAGGATGGAGGAAGAAAGGGAGAGAGACATCAATGTGTGGTTGCCTTTCACATTGGCTGGAGATCTGGCTGGAGACCTAGCTTGCAACCTGATTATGTGCCCTGGCTGGGAATTGAACCAGCGACCCTTGGGTTCGTAGGCTGGTGCTCAATCCATTGAGCCACACCAGTCAGGGCCTATAAAATTGTTTTTATATAATGCTAGATTCTATTTGCTAGTGTTTTGTTAGGGATTTTGCATCTGTGTTTATAAGGAATATTGGTTGCCAGCCTATATTTATATTACCATTATGGTATCATGGTAATACTGGCCTCAATATATGGTAGAAAGTGCCATGTATTATGCCTCTTATGTTTTCTGGACATTGTGTATAATTGGTGTTACTATTTCTTTAAATATGAGTAGAATTTTCCAGTGAAACTATCTGGGTCTGATATTTCCTTTTTAAGAGTGTGAGGTAACAGTGAACATAGCTGGTCTGTTTCACTCATTTCTCACTTATCTCTGTATCCATGGTGATGACCCTTGGTCAACTCTGAGAATTACTGGAATATTCACATAGCAACTGATAAAATGTTGTTATCTTTGCTCAAAGCAGTGGGTCAAGATAAACCAGATTTTCAGCCTGTTTAAAGTAAACATAAAAATTCATAATGTGCTGCTGGTACTTTGTTTAGGGTCAGGTTTGGGCACCAGCTCGTATGCAGCCAGCTCCCTTTAAAAGCTTTGGGTTCCACCTGGCTGGTGGCACAGTGCCTGCCTGCGAACCCAAAGGTCCCTGGTTGGATTCCCAGCCGAGGGCACATAACCAGGTTGCAAGCCAGGTCTCCAGCCAGGTCTGTAGCTGGAGGCAGGTGAAAAACAACCATACATTGATGTTTCTCTCCCTCTGCCTCTCTCCCTGCCCTCCTCTCTGAAAATAATAAATAAAATCTTTTTAAAAATAAATAAATAAAAATAAAAGCTTTGGGTTCCAAAACTCAAGTAGGATTTCCTGGAAAAGGACATCTAACATATGTTCCTGCAGTTTGCATGTCGAGATGTGTCTGTGCTATCCCTGAAGAGAGATTAGAAAATGTAAGTTTGGTTCCTCCTGCCTTTGCTCATAAATATCTTTTTCTGCTCTTCCTACATTGTATCCTTGCCATAGAAAGCTTGAATATAACTTTATGTGGAGTCCTATGGGTCCTTGTGAATCACCAAACTAGTCGTGGGGCCACTGAGACAGGAAGTTGTTTTTAAACTATGAATTCATTAAAAAAATTATTATAAGACTTTTAAAATTATCTATTTCATATCAAGTGAGTTTTGGTAGTTTGTGCTTTTCAAAGAATTGGTTTATTTCATCCCAGTTGAATTTATACGGATAGAGATATTTATAGTATTCCTTTATTATCCTTTTAAGGCCTTCAGTCTGTAATGATGGCCAGTATTTCTCTCAATCTCGCTTTCTCTCTCTCTCATTTTCAAAGCACCTGTATAGAATTATTGACTTGATTCTAACTATAACCCATGTACCAGGAGTAGGTGGTATTATTTGTATTCAGTTGACAGAGAAACTTGCTGGCTCAGTAGTGCCTTTTTCAAGACTACAGGGACAGTGAATTGCAGACCTGATATGAGAGCCCAGGGCTCCTGACTCCAAGCTTCTCTGTTGGTAGTAAGGTCCCAGCTATCACTCCTACATTGTTCCATTTCCTTCCATATTGACCTCTTGTTTCCTTCACTCTAATCTTCCCTGTCATGCTTTTTAAGCAAAACCTATCTTAGAGATCTTTCCTTAGTCTACTTCAGACCTTCTTACGCCTGGCCTCCTTTCTCTGGGTTTCAGTCCTGTCAAATCATACTTTCTGTTTTTGGAGACCCCAATATACTAAGGTATAATCCAGTGGTTCTCAACAGGGGACAATTTTGTTTCCCAAGGGACCTCTGGCAACGTCTGGAGACATTTTGGACTGGCACACTGGGAGTTGCTACTGACATTTAGTGAGAAGGGGCCAAAGATACTGCAAAATACCCTACCATATGCAAGACAGCCACCCCTACCCCTCAACGAACTATCCAGCCCACAATATCTGTAACACTAAGGCTGAGAAACCCTGCTCTAACCCTGTGCCTGGAAGGACGGTGTCTGCCTCCTGACTGGCTCTCTGCACATGGAGCAGCAGTGGTAGGTATGGTAGATAACTTGACAATCTGTGATTTTGTGGGCTACATGGAGGAGAGTGGCTTCCTGCTAAATGGCCATAAGATAGGGCTCTGGACCCCTTGGACCTCCATGTAGATTCCATGGAGGTCAAACAATAGTTGCCTGTGTCCCATCAAGGACACAGGACATCAAGCCTCACAGCCTGGACTGACTACAGCCTCACTCACACCTACAGCATGCACTGGTCTGAGATGTCAGTGGAATGTTGAGTGATGGGTGTCATGGTAATGATGGTAGTGATTTCTTTCCCTGAACACTGGAAATATATTTGTTGTCCATCATCAGTTTCATGTGCTTATGTATTTACTGGTAGGTTTTGCTGTTGTGATTTTCATGCATGTGCTTTGGAATGACCTGGTTCGGTACAACTTGAATGAAGTGGTGACTTCTGGAGGTTTTGATGCTGGCTGACCAGGGGGGGAATGGCTGGAAAATGATCTATACAGAAGTCTTCTGCTTCCCTCCATACTGTGGTCAGTTCTGTGCTGTGCTTAGTGTGGGTGTCCAGGAATTCTGGGCATTGATTTCCTGTCCTTTGGCATTGGTGAGGTGATAAGAATTAATCAGGGGTTTCTGTTAACGGGTAGAAGTAAATAGGTAGTTTGTTCAAAATGGTTTGGAACACTTTCAGTCTGGATGGTGGTGTAAGCAGACATAGCTGGCCTCTTCACAAAACCACATCAAAATTACAACTAAAATATAGAACAACCATCACTCAGAACTGTCATAAATCAAGTTGAATGAAAGTCTGACAACTGCAGAATTAAAGAAACCACATCCACCCAGACTGGTAGGAGGGGTGCAGACATGGAATGGGCTGGTCCCACATCTATGTGTGGTGTTTAAAAATTTGGGAGGGGTATTTCAGAAGCAAGGAGTCCCACCTCCATACCAGGCCCCCAAGCCCAGGGTTCCAGTGCCAGGAAGATAAGTCCCCATGACTTCTGGCTACAAAAATTAGTGGGGATTGAGTGAGTGAAAGAAACTGCTAGAGCCCCAAGCAGTTCCTCTTAAAGAACCCACGCATGGACTCACCTACTCAGACTTGCTCCCTCTGAACTCCAGCACTGGGGTATCAGCTTGAAAAACACCAGTGGTACACAGGGATAACTGCAGTGTCTGGCATCAAGGCAAGCAGAGCCTGCAAGCTGGTGCCATATCTGAAACTGTTAATGGAGAAACTCTGGTTCTTCTCAACAATGCAGTAAAGAATTACAGATCAGCGAGCCTTTTAGTATGCATGAAAAGTTTATTAATGAATGGAAGAGCAAAGACAAGGGTGGCCAATGGCAGGGATGGCAGCTTGCCCTAGGCTGGCCAGAGGGCCAAGAGTGCCCAGAGCATGGCCAGAGGCCTCATGGGAAGAGGCCTGGACGCTAGGGGTGTTCCCTCGTGGCAAAAGGGCCCAGAGAGCCAAGAGATCTGAGAGTGCTAATAGAGCGAACCCTATGTTCTGAGGATATACAGTATATATATAGTTGGTGGGATGGGGGTGAAGGAGTTACATCTGATTGGTGGATGAAGGTGGTGCCAGCTTTTTCCAGGGGACGTGACTACCCAAACTTAGGTATGTGTGGCGGTCTGTTAGCCTGAATCCTCTTGCTCCAGACTCTTATTTGTTCGTTGTGCATGCATGATGGGAAACAAGCAGTTAATTAAAGTTGTTTTTATGGGCTTTTTCTTTGGGTACTATAGACCCTCTGCTGCCTTTTTGGCCTTGGGATGAAAGCACAGTCTCAAGGTTTTCCTTTTCCCAGCTAGCGGAGATGACACACACAGGCTTTCAAGGGCTACCCCCGTCCCGCACTATCACAGTTTACTTGTGTTGTTCAGTGTGCCCTGCTGCCTTATCAGACCAGGCCCAGGGTTACTGGACCATCAGGTGAGACACATCTCCCTCTGCTTCTAGCTCTCTGTATTAAGTTCTTTATTAAATTGTAATGGTGAGGGTTCTGCCTTTGTTTCCTTTCTGGCCACTCATTTGACTGTAACACATCAACCTGACTAACACTGTTTGACCCGCCTTAGAAATCCCCAGAGACTCTGCCTGTTCCAACTTAAGGGCCCACCCAAGCTGCTTTTCCATATGAATAGCTTCACAACTTCTTAAATCCTCTCAAACAAGCAACATCTGCCACAGTGAGCCCCAGGACTGGCACTAGCAGCAGCCAGCTTAGATTCATATTTTGGCTTCACCTGGGAATCTCCAAGCCCAGCACAAGTAGCAGCCACCTCAGATTGCTTTATAGCCCAGGCAGGGTGGCCACAGGAAAAACATAGGTGAGGGCTGACCTTGGCTTGCACCATCTGGGAAACCCCAGGACCAGTGCACCTAGTGAATAGCTATAGACCATATTGTAGCACCACCACCCTGCCCTGCATAGCTGATCCCCCACAGAGGGCAGAGGTTGGTGGTCAGTGGTCAGAGACAGTCCTTGCAGCTGACTGGCCTGGGTAAATTACTCCCATTGATCTGCTGACAGATACCAAGTCACAACTACAAGAGAATGACACACTCAGCTCACATGAAGGGTGCACCTCGACTACACAATGTGGGTGAAAGGGGAGGCAACTATGCCACTGGACCAACATTACAGGACACCTCCTATATTAGGCTACATTACCAAGACACAGAGTCAGCCCTGGCTGGTGTAGCTCAGTGGATTGAGTGCCAGCCTGCTAACCAAACGGTTATTGGTTCAATTCCCAGTCAGAGTACATGCCCGGGTTGTGGGCCAGGTCCCCAGTTGGGGGCATGTGAGAGGCAACCACACATTAATGTTTCTCTCCTTCTCTTTTTCCCTCCCTTTCCCTCTCTCTGGGAAAAAAAAAAAAGTCAAAGTAGCTGTACCTAATACATAGAAACAAAACATAGGGAGGCTGCTAAAACAAGGAGACAAAGAAGCATGGCCCAAAGGATAGAAGAGATCAAAACTTGAAAAAAAATTGCTAAATGAAGTGGAGATAAGCAATTTATCAGATGCAGAGTTTAAAACACTGGTTATAAGGATGCTCAAGGAACTTAGTGAGGACCTCAGCACCATAAAAAAGATCCAGTCAGAAAAGAAGGAAACACTAATTGAAATAACGAACAATCTACAGGGAAACAACAGTACAGTGGTGACTCTGATAACCAAATTAATGATTTGAACCATAAAGAAGCAAAAAACAACCAATCAGAACAAGAAGAAAATAAGAATTAAAAAAAAAATACAAACAAGGATATTATAAGCATCCTCTGTAACAACTTCAAGAGGTCCAACATTCACATCATAGGTGTGCCAGAAGGAGAAGACAAAGAGGAAGAAATTGAAGGTCTATTTTAAAAAAATAATGAGGAAAATGTTCCTAATTTAGTGAAAGAAATAGACATGCAAGTCCAGGAAGCACCAGAGAGTCCCAAACAAGATGGATGCAAAGAAGCCCACTCCAAGACATCATAATTAACATGCCAAAAGTTAAAGAGAGAATCTTAAAAATAGCGAGGGAAAAGCTGTTAGTTACCTACAGGGGAGTTCCTATAAGACTGTCAAGCTGATTTCTCAAAACAAACTTTGCAGGCTAGAAGGGATTGGCAAGTAATATTCAAAATCATGAAAAGCAGGGATCTACAGCCATGATTGCTTTACCCAGCAAGCTTATTATTTAGAATCAAAGTGCAGATAAAGAGCTCCCCAGACAAGAAAAAACTAAAGGAGTTTATCATCACCAAACCATTATTATATGAAATGTTAAAGGGACTTATTTAAGAAAGAGAAGGAAATCAAAACTGTGAACAACAACAACAAAAAAGGCAAAAAATACAAATCTCTCACCAATTGAATCTGAAAAACAAACTAAGCAAACAAGAACAAAGACAGAATTATGGATATGAAGAATTTTTTGGTGTTTGCCAGGTGGAAGGGGTGTATGGGGAAATGGGTGAAGAGGTGAGAGGATTAAGAGGTACAAATAGGTAGTTACAGAATAGTAATGGGGATGTAAAGTACAGTATAGGAAATGGAGTGGCCAAAGAAATATGCATGATCCGTGGACATGAACAATGGTGGTGGTGGGAGGGGACTGTGTGAGGGGTTGGGGGTTGCTGGGTGGAGAGTGGCAGAGGGGAAAAATCAGGACAACTGTGATAGCATAATCAACAAAATGTAATTTGAAAAATAAATGAAATTTTTTAAAAATTAAAAAAAGGAGGTGGTAGTGGTTTGCAGAGCTCTGTGTCCAAGGTGAGGGGCAGACCTAAGGGTTGAGGTGTTTCTAGTGAGGATCAGTATAGTCTATTGTGGGTTTTGTTTTTTTCTTCTTTTTTTGGACAACAGATTAGGGGAGAGTGTTTTATTGGAGGCCCTGGGTCTGAGGAAGAAGGGGCCAATTCCTCCAAAATTGCTAGAAGAAAGATAAGTGAGACCAAATACAGGCTTTCCGCTACTACCTTGCAGGCATTCTTTTCATGGTGCTGCTCGATGTGTTTAACGTGCACCTCCTCGATGTGTTTAATGGGCACCGTCATGGGGCCATTAACTTGTTGCCACCTTGTTGCATGCTGTAACCTGCTGCTTTTCTGGCTATGTGCCCAGATGCTTCTGTTGACAGACCAGAGCCAAGACTGGGTGTGGAACATCATTCTCATCACCACAGAGGGAGGCTTCCTGCTTGGACCCTCACATGCCTGCACCCTTATCCTAGATCCACCAGTTCACTGCTGTCCAATGTTTTATTCTTGATGTTGGTAATTTGTGTCTTCCTCTTTTTCTTTATCGGTCTTGCTAGAGGTTTTTCCTTTTTTTTTAAAATTTATTTATTTTTTTTAGAGAGAGGGGAAGGGAGAGAGGCAGAGAGGGAGAGAGACATCAATGTATGGTTGCCTTTCACCTACCTCCGGCTACAGACCTGGCTGGAGACCTGGCTTGCAACCTGGTTATGTTGCCCTGGCTGGGAATTGAAACAGTGACCTTTGGGTTCGCAGGCCGGCACCCATCCACTGTGCCACCAGCCAGGGTGGAAACTGTGTCTTTTTTAAAAAAATATTTTTAAAAATTATTTATTTGTTTATTTATTTATTTATAGAGGAAAGGAGGGAGAAAAAGAGGGAGAAACAGGTTGGTTACTTCTCACACACCTGCACCCGGGGACCCACTCCAAAATCCTGGCATGTATCCTGACTGGGAATTGAACCAGCAAGTTTTTAGTTCATAGGTCAATGCTCAATCCACCATGCCACACCAGCCATGGCAAAACTGTGTCTTTGTCACATTGTCTGTAACCATCAATGATATCTCCTAATATTTTTATATTTTAGCTTAATTGTAAATAAAATTTTATTTTAGAATAGTTTTAGGTTTGCCAAAAAGTTGCAAAGATAGTACTAAGAATTCTCATATACTCTATAGCCAGTTTCCCTTTACTGACATTTCATGGTACATTTGTCATAATTAATGAACAAATATTAACATATTTATAAAGTTCATACTTCACCTAGATTTCCTTCTTTTTTTACCTAATGTCCTTTTCTGTTCTAAGATCCCATCCAGAATATATTACATCATGTTGCCAAATCTCAGGTTCTTCCTGGATGTGACAGTTTCTCAGATTTTTCTTTTTGATGACCCTGACAGTTTTAAGAAGTCAGGTATTTTGTAGAATTTCCCTCAATTGGGATTTGTCTGATGCTTTTCTCATGATTAGACTGGAGTTATGGGTTTTGGGGACAAAGGTCATCGGAGTAAAGTGCCACTGTCATCCATCATATCAAGGGCACATACTATCCACATGTCTAATCACTGTTGATGTTGACCTTGTTCACCAACTGAGGCAGTGTTTTTCAGGCTTCTCCATCTGTAAAGCACCCTGGCCCTTCTTCTGTACTACAGCATTTGGAAGTTACTATTCACAGCTACTATAATGTCTTTAACAAAACACATCAGATCTTGTGTTACTTTTACAAATTTTGACATATTGGAGGCATTAAGTTTTACTGGGTCCATATTTTCCCATACATTTTATTTTAATGCTCATTGTGCCAATACAAAGCATTTGTGCAGAAAAGAAAAGATGAATAAGGAGGCACAATTTGAGAGACTAGTTCTTTTAGTACTTTCAAATACTATAATGGCCATTTTTAGAAGAAACTTAGAATCGCATGCAGCTATATAACATCAGTGGAATTATTCTGAATGCTTCTGTTTGTTTCGAGGAAATTTCTCAGGAAAAATAGAATCATTTTCGTTTTCTTTGGAAAGCTTATTTTAAAAAGAGACTTGGATAATTTCCTCATGACTCCTAAGTCCTGAAAGGGAAGCACAATTGTTAGTGTTGTATTTGTTCTCTCATCATAGACAGGACTATTTTCGGACTAGACAGAAGGGCAGAATGGTTTGTGCTTTGTGTAGACTTCACATTGAGTCCTGTAAAATAATGATGTTGAGTATACACAAATTTGTGCAATAAGACTAGAAGCTAATGTTACTCTTTTATATTACTAAAGGTCACCATAATTTTATACTTTTGCTTTTATGACATATTTATTAACTTACTTGATGCTGAGTTTCTGGATATGAATAATTGATTATTAAGAGAAAATAAGACTTTTTAATGAGCTTAGAAACACATTGTGGAGAAAAAGGATGACTGCTTAAAATAAAGATATTGTTATCACGCTATCTGTATTGGGGAACCTTTGTGTAATCCCTGACATCATGATAAACAATATTTTGTGATGATGTTGCATTATTTTCATTTCATCCTTTTCATCTTTTGAATGGATAGGTCATATGTACAGGTCATCACAGTAACCTAATCAATCTCTGAGTAACTCTTACTAGCTCCAACTTATCCACCTTATTTTCACCATGAGCATTTTGAAAAAGAAGAGCAATGAGAGGAGTTTGTAAAACAACTTACACAAAAAGTTAAAAACTATAATGGAGTAGGTACATATAAATGAATAGAAATTCAAGAAAAAAGACCCGGATTCAAATGGGAATTTAACACATATTAAAGGCAGCATTTCAAAATTGGTTGATAAAAAAGTTATTTAGACCTTGGCTGGTGGTACAGTGGATAAGGCACCAGCCTGCGAACCCAAAGGTCACTGGTTCGATTCTCCTGTCAGTGAGCATAACCAGGTTGTAAGCCAGGTCTCCAGCCAGGTCCCCAGCTGAAGGCAGGTGAAAGGCAACCATACATTGATGTTTCTCTCCCTTTCTTCCTCCCTCCCTGCCCTTCTCTCTGAAAATAATGAATTAAAGCTTAAAAAAATATTATTCACCAGATAGTGGCAATGGAAGCTGGGAGGTTCCTTACATCATTCCTTGCATTGTATTAACTTCCACTTGAAGCCAAGATTTTAACATACAAAATGAAACCATGAGAGTGCTGTTAAAAAGTATTCACACTTTAACAATTCTGGACTAGAAAAAGTATAATATTATACATAATTTAGAAGCCATAAAATACACACACACCAAAATCAACCAATCAAATCAATAAGCCAACCACAGAGAAGTTAACATTTATCTACCAAAATAAGTAAATAAATAAATAAATAAGAAACACATACACATACACAAACTCAAAAGACAAAGGACAAATTTGGAAGACTACCTGATACATTTGACACACAAAGGGCTAATAAATACATAAGTTTTACAAAGGAAAAAGGGGAAAGACAAAATAATAAACACAGGAAGAGATGTTTAACTTCACAATAAAATGTAAATCATTCTTTACCCACTAGACTAAAATAAAAAGTAAAGATTACAGAGGTATAAAATTCAAGGCCATCAGGCACCAGATACTTCCCATGGGCATCACACCCAGGACCCACAGGAAGAAGGGAGGCAGGCAGGGAAAAGACAAAAGGTTCCTGCTCCATATTTCATGTGTCAGAACTGTCCCATGGCTGCATGGCAGGAGGGGGAACTGATTTATTCTTAAATTTTCATCATATAGAGTGCACAAATCATACGTATACCACTTGTGGGTTTTCACAAAGTGAACACACACATCTGGCCAGCACCCGTATCAAGAAACAAAGTGGGAACTGCCTCCTTGCTACTGCCCCTGTGTCCTCTGTCAGTAGGGAAGGTATTTTTTCTGAAACTTTTTTTTTTTTTTAAGATTTTATTTCATTATTTTTAGAAAGAGGGGAAGGGAGAGAGGCAGAGAGGGAGAGCGACATCAATGTATGGTTGCGTTTCACCTGCCTTCAGCCACAGACCTGACTGGAGACCTGGTTTGCAACCTGGTTATGTGTCCTTGCTGGGGAATAGGGAAGGCATTTTTCATTGGTACCTTCTCACTGTGACCAAGATTGGGTTCATTCAGAAAAAAGCAGATAAGTAACCAGCAGTCTGCCACCCCCATCATTTTATAATATATATTCAAGAATAAGGCACTCTTATTCTTAAATCTTCTCCCCAAATCTTTCACTTTCAGTCCAAGAAATCTTGTCCTTTAAGACAGAATGGTTAATATGTATATTTTCTTAATTCTACTTACATTTTCACATTGTGAGACCAGGACCAAGAACAGAAAACTGACCTCAAGCAAAAACTTTTGGCAGCAGTAGACTCATAGGTAGATCCAATGAGAAAGTCCCTATGGGGTGCTGACCGGGCTCCTTAGTTTGCAGAGATCTGTGAATATGGAGACATCTAGAGAGAACCATTAAAGACATCACCCATCAATGTGGTGAACATTTGGAAACTCTGCAATTCTACCTACATTTTTTAGAATTGAGAAACCTCAAAATAAGTGTGACCAATCTCAGAAAAGAATTCAAAATGTATTCAGCATTACAGTATCTATATGGGAGAAAACATCTTTGTTATGAGGAAAGCAGCTTTCCTTGGGGCTCCCACCCTACTGATCACCCTAAAATATTCATCTTGGAGAGAATCCCTCTTAGTGGGAGGCATCTGTCAGCACTCCAGCACCATGTGACATCAGCTAATTCACACTCTACAAACGCAATCAACGTGAATGCTTTCACAAAAGTAGAGCTCATCAACGTCAGAGAATTCACACTAGAGAAAAATCACATGCACGTAATGGATGTAAGAACGCTTTTAGATCGTATTCAAAGCTAATTAGGCATCTGGGATTTCATGGGGGAGAGAAGCTCTGGGAGCATAATGGATGACGAAGAACCTTCAATCAGTGTTCCATCCTTAGACAATGCCAGCTAATTCACTTTGGACTTAAACTGGTCATATGTAATGAATATGGAACGCTATCTAGGGGAGGCATGGAACGCATTGAACGTCAGATCATTCATCCTGCCGAGAAGGCTGTGAGCATAATCAATGTTGAAAATCAATGTGGAAATAGCATAGTCCTTTCTTATCACTGAGTAATTCACAGGAAAGACACAGGAAAGATTGGAAGTGTTTAGTCAGTAATCAGGCTAATTCATTCTGGAGAAAAAGCTTGATTATGAAGAATGAGGAAAAGCCTTCAGTTCGTGACTGATTTTCAGAGAATCTTTGGTGCTATATGGGGAAACTTGGGAGAAATTTGGGGTTTATGACGTATCATATGAAAACACCCATTGCATTAAGTATGGGTTTAAACTTTTTGCTTCCTCCACCCCAACCAAAGTTTTTATTCCTTTCTCTGATTATCTCTTAGGATTTTTGTCTTTAATGTCTTATCAATTGATTAGTTGTCTGTTCCCAACCTAACTCCTTATCCTCAGACTAGGATTTTAAGTCTTCTAAAGGACATCCTTACCTCCCACTATATTTGCTCTCCCATCAAAGTAGAGAGATTCAGGTCTTGTGCATTTCTGTCTGCTGACTTTGCTTGGAGAAGACAGGAAGAAAAATAGAGAAAAAAAAAAGAGAAGTGGAGAACAAACAAAAAATGAAGAATGTGGGGAGTACCCATTATGGGAATGGCTTCCATTCAAGGCACTTTATTCCTAGGATGATCTAAGATGCCATTAAGGCTGGTTGGAGAGCAACCAAAAGGCTCAGTTTTCCACCAATTTAGCTCCAGCTGTCATAAACTACTTGGAGCTCATACAACCCTGCTGTGGGCACTAGCCTCCTTCTCTGGGAGTCACCCAGTCCGACCCCTGCCCCCTGTTGCCCATACCAGCTCACTGCTCCCCGTGTGCTCCTCACAGCCCTGTGGCCTGCACTTGGGCTCTGCATCTCTGGCACTAACACCATCCCCTCCCTCCCCCTCCCATTGAACTTGGTCTTCCTGAAATTCAATATTGAATCCCATTTTAGAAGACTCATGCTCATGCATCTAGAGCTTTTCTGAATCTATCTATCTATTTTTTCCTTGTCTGTGTTCTGTAGGCCCCAGGAATTAGGACAAAGTGCTGAAATTGCTGTGTTGGCTGTGAGAAACCTCGGCTTTACTTCCTACCCTATAAGGGAGATTTCTAGTGTCTAAGTCTGGGTTGGTTTTCCATTTGGAGTAATATTAAGAGCCTGGGGGGTCCCAGGAGTTGAAGAGGGAGAGGTCCAAGGGAGTGCTATACTGGTGAAAAATGCCTAAAGCTTCAAATAGCAGAAATCTGCTTAGAAAATAAAGACATTTAACTACTACTATGTCAATAAGGTCTGTTCCAGGATAGGTATAGTGGCTCAAAGGTATCATCAAGGACCCAGGTTCTTTTTGTGTGTCTGCCAGCCTCAGTATGTTGGGGTTTTTTCCTTATTCTTCTTGTCTCCGGGTCTCAAGATGGCTGCTATAGGTCTAAGTATTGTGTCCTCAGATATCCATGTTCAAAGCAGAAAGAAGGGACAGACCTCTCCACTATCTCTCTTTGAATCAAAAAGCAAAATTCTTTCCAGAAGGTTCCCCAGCCATTTCCTTATATGTTTAGGCAGAACTAAGTCACAATCCCATTTCTAAGCCAGCGGACAGCAGATAAAATAAATAAATAAAAATAGAATGAAGTAAGTAACCAGCCTGCTGGTCTGTGGTCACTGCGGTGACACACGGAGGCTGGGCCTGGTGAGTCATGGGCGCCAGGGGCCTCTGGGGCTCGCTCCTGTCTCTGCCTCTCTTATGAGTCCCAGTTCAGCTTTGGTCACTCCCTCCTCTCGCCAAAACCAGGCTCCCTGTTCTTACACTGTAAGTGTATTTTCACCATCTCATAGCTTATTTTTTCCTTCAATCTCTAAGTTTCTTCTTCAACTTAATTCTGGCTAGCACATTGATCCATCCAGGCCCTCCTTGCCCTCATAATATCTTGCCACACACTGCCTATATTGTCTGATTTCTTGTTAGTTTGTTTAAATTTCCCAAAAGGGGATTCTGACTGGTCTGACTAGGTCTCTATATTTTTGAGCCAGGTAACTTCAAAAGTCTTTGGCCAGCCTCTAATGGATCCTGATCCAGTGACCTGTGTGGGAGGGGAGGGGAAAAGAGGCAGAGTCATATGCTACAGCATGGCCACCTGGCAGTAGGTACTGAATGAGGCAGCTCCTCCCAGAATGGGGTGTGAGGGTTGGGAGGTATAGTGGAGTGCAGCAACATTGTAAAATTAGGCTCCTCTACCAAGGAGAGGCCACATGGGAGGAGATGGGCATGAGACACATGAGGGAAGAAGCCATCTTGGACATTTCAGTCTCATTTCAGTAGATGCCACGTGGAGAAAAGTGGAGGATTCTGACTGACAGACAGAGCCAAGTCTCCTGACCTATGGCCGCAGTCCAACCATCATAGTCAAATCCGGCCATCTGGATTTGAGACCCAGACATCATGGAGCAGAAGTAAATTGTTCCTGCTTTGTTCTACCTGAATACCTTACAGGATTGACAGCACAGTTAGATTCTTGAGTCTGCCACGACTCAAAGATCTCCCTGAATTCCTGAAGCAGAAATTCCAGTGACTGCTTGGAGGAAACTGGATGCCTGTCAGGAATATGGCTTCTATAGGGATTGGAAGTGGTCAGTGCTTGCTGGACTGTACCTCTTAGAAACCATTTTGTGGCCCTGACAGGCCGAAGAAGGGGTTGTAGAAGCAGGACTATTTCAACATGGCCATATAACAGAGGCAGAAAATGGGCTGGTTAATTCAGCAAATGGAATTTTAAATCCTACTACGGGAAGAGTAGAACTTTCCAGAACATAGGTAATGGGCAGACCTGGGGTTTGAATCCTTGCTCTTCAACTCAATTAGTTGCATGACCTCGGCAAGTAATTTAACCTCTCTAAGTCTTATTTTCTTCATTTGTATTATGAGGATAGAAACACCCTGTTTCAGAGGATGGTTAAATGAGATACTGCTTGTGGAGCACTTGGTGCAGCTGGCACTGAGTGCACAGGTGTCACTGCTACTGTCAGTGCTGGATATGTCCAGTGAGTTGGGTCAGTGCCCCGCGAAGGACAGTCAGCTTGCCACTGACTATCAAAGGAGGCTGCCCTGGCTGTTCTTACACGGTGGGGAGTGGGGGCTGGGGGTTGTCTTCACGTAACATAAAGCACTTTACAGCCTTCCTAGAAGACCTAGTTTCTTGAGCAATTTCCCAGAACCTTTGGAACAGCCCTGGCCAGCTTCCCTCTAGTGCTGAGCTTGGAGCCATCTGTCCCTCCAGCCCCTCCCTCCATCAGCAGTCTTCACTTGATTTTCCATTTCAAACTCCTCTCCTGTTTCCATCCGTTCTTAATCAATTTGGTCTTAGAATAGTTATTAGAAGAGTGATTTGAGAGGGTGTCCTGGAGACCCACTGTAAATGACATTCCCACTCTAAACTTCTAAGACTGGAGCACAAAACATCAGTAACTGGATGTGCTTTTGCCCAGAGACAACTGCATGAGCTTTTAAGTTGTGGTAAGCAGATGAAGAGGCAGCTGGCAAGGGCCCTCCCTTTCTTTGTCTCCTTAACCATCAATGAAGGGCTCACATCTTTACCAAGTTCCAGGTCTTGCTGCTTAGCAGCAGCCTTGGATACCCAGGGAACACAATTCTCATGGCAGTGCCCTGAGTATCCCACCAGAAACATTCCAACTTATACCTGTGACAGAAAGGTGGAAGAGAGCTCTAAGGCTCTGTAAAACCCTGAATGTACCCACACAATGTGCCCCCCATTTTTTGCAGGGGAGATAGAAATTTTACAACTAACCAAGGGCAACGGGCCTTTTCTGTATTTGGCACTTGGCACCCAGAAGTTTGCCATCCACCAGGGGGTGACGCACCTTCCTTGGGGAGTGGGAGTGGCACAGGTGGACCTTCGTGAGGGTCATTAACATCTGCTTGCATTACCTCCATGAACTTTTCAGTTGCTGGTAACTATAGACACAGTTCACATATGCCATGTCAGATGAATATCTACTAGGTGCTAAGCTGACACTGTGAATATGGAGATGCTTCAGACCTTGTCCTGAAAGAGCTTCACGTTCAAGCTGAAGGTAGTCCCTGAGCCAGCAACAATACTGACTTTTGACTTGTTCTCTGCCTGCCCTTCCCCATGGCCACTCCCAGGCTTGGCACAAAGCAAGGTGGAGAGCAACGGCCCACAGGCAGAGCTGAGGCAATGGGGATGAAGCACCTGCCACTGTCCAGCTAGCTGGCTAATTCAGCTAGCCCGCTGGGGTGCTGGGTGGAAGCAAAGGGTGTCAGGTGGAAGAGTGGCAATTGGGATGAGATCACCTTCCTCCTGTGTGACCTGGGAAAGAATGACTGACAATAATTCCAGAAAAGGAAGCTCCATCTTCAGTCCAAAGTAAATACACCCACATCCATGACTGCCCTGAACCACAAATCCACCAGTTTTGATGGCTGTGTCCACGGCCATATGTAGTGGCCAGTCCACAAATCATCACCCTGAGTCTCTCGAGTCTCTCAGAGGTGCCCAGAAGAATACAAAGGATGTGGTTCTGTCTCAAAGAGCTTTAAGTTTGAGAAGAAAAAGGCTTTTTATAAAAAGGTCATTGCATGAGCACTAGGTGGGTTTTACGGGCAGTGGACGCTCATAGATGAGCACAATAGCAACCCAACTGCGGGCCCACAGGAAGGCTTCAGGGAAGAAGTGGGCCCTGGAGGATAGGCAGAATTTGGTAGTGGGGGGCTGCATTCCAGGGGGAGCATGGCATGAACAATGACCATGGGTGCTCAGAACATAGGTCACTCTTCATTCCTTTGTGAAGTAAAGGGTTTAACCAATGCATTCTCTGCTCCTGCTGTGCTGACAGGAGGAAAAAGCCAGAGGCTGCTGTTTTCTTGCACAGAGGTTCCTCAGAGATGGGGCTTGTGACACTCTCACTTCCCCTGGCGTCATCAATGTGAAGCCAGGGTGATGGATGTGCTGTCTACACAAACACCCAGCCTTCCTGCCAAAGAACTGTGAGGCCATCCAGGAAGGACTGTTTCTCTTCAGAGGCCAGGACTGGGCACTCGGTGCTGACAAAGGCATCACTTTGGGAAACCAGACTCCAAGCCCAGACCTCACTCTACTGGCATAATACACGTGGCCAAAACATTGGACAGGATTCTGGCAGAATATCAAAGAACTCACAGAGCAGAGAAAAATCTTTGAATATTATGAATAGAGAAAATTTCCATTCATCTCCTAATTCATACTAGAGAGGCACCCTATGAATAGCACCAATGGGGGAAAATCCTCAGGGGGAGGAGAGCAGCTGTCAGAGATGGGAAAATCACAGGGCAGGGCTACAGAACAGATGAAGCAGAATCCACGTCAGTGCTCCACTTTCAGCGACTCACACAGGAGAAAATATACATCCTCAATGAGCGGAATGACGCACTGAGAAAGCACAGACCTTGAGCTAAATCTTTCAAATGTAATGAATTGGAGGCAGTGATCATTTGAGAAGAAATCAGCCCTTGTTCATCACCTGAAGGTTCTGACTGGAGCGGGGGTGGGGTGGGGTGGGGGCACTGCTTGTGTGAATGACAGAGCTCCTGGGGGTGCCCTGACCTCATGAAACGTGGGAGACCATGCAGGGCCCAAGGAAGACTGTCAGAGGGGCCTGTGAGAGAAAAACACATGAAAGGGCAAATCTAGAAAAAAACAACGTTGTTGGAATCTGTAGTTTTAGCACCAGACAGTTTTAGACAGACTTTGGCTATGGGACTGAGGCACCAGGTAGGGGAGAGCTTGCCCGGATGGCACAGTCGTGTGCTGCTGTCCTCAGGGTCCCCGTGCCAGGGTACCTCATCTGTGCATAGGAGAGTGCCGACTCCACAGCTCTTGGTAATTTCCTTTTCCTCGGGGCTACCATGTTTCTTCATTGTCTCTCTACTAATATACTTTTCTTTCTTCAGTCAGGTCTTGGCTTTGTATCTTCACCTGTGCCCAATCTCTTACTGGTATCGTCCGGTGGCCTGGAGGCCACCTGCCCATCAACAAACTGGCTGGTAACTGCCATTACCTTTGACAGCTGGCAACCATGCCCCAGGGCTGCTGCTGTGCCTCGTTTGTTTAGTCATTTATTCATTCACTCAACAAGTATCTTTATGGCACCTGCTCTAATCTCTACCTGATACCACTATCTATGCTGACGGTGAAGGACAGGGAAGAAGGTGCTAGCAGCAAGTGACTTGGGCTACTTCTGGGGAAAGAGACGGAAACCAGGAAAATTGCAGCACCTTTGAGACTGCAGAGGTGGCAGTGTCCCAAGGCTTCGGGGTGGAGGGGGCGATTCGGAGAGAGCACTGGGGAGAGAGGGAGAAAGAACTCTGATCCAGTGGCTGTCTACCATGTGTCAGGCCAGAATATCATTTCTCAGAGCAACCCTGTAAGCCCGGCACCCATTTTCTCTACTTTGTAAATAAATAAAATAAGGCATGTGCAGTTAGTAAGCAGCAGAGGTTACTTGCAGCGATATCCATCTCACTGCCAATCCCACTGTCCCCCAGCCATCACAAGGGAGAGAACTAGTCCTTTAGCATCATGCTCTTTGGGGATGTTTCCAGAGATTTAGGGGACAATGAGAGGCACCCGATGAACTGGGAGGGTGAGGGGTTGAAAAGAGAGAAGTAGACTGGCTTTTGAAGACTCTACTTCAAAAAGGAGCTCATCTCCGTAATAAATCTTTACTGAGCCCTACGGGGTGCCAGGCGCTGTGCTCTGGTGCTGGGAATTCGAGTAAGATGGATGTGGTCCCTGCTCTCATGAGACTTCCACGCTAGAGGGAGGCACACAATCCAGCATGGTAAACTATAGGCAGCCTTTCCCCGACAGTCCCAGCCCCTGCCCTGCTGCCTTTTTCTCAAGTGCTCACCTGTTTCTCCTCCAAGTAACCCCTTCCTGACCTGGTCTCACAGCCCGGGCCTGACTGCTTTGCAACAGATGTGCATGAGCAAACACCCCCATCTTGTGGCAGAAAGAGGTATTGCTACTGTGTTCACAACCGGGCCTGAGAGAACCGTGGTGCTTATTCTGAAAGCTGGGTGAAAGGGCTGCATGTAGCTGTGGCCACCAGGTTCCCCACCTCTCTGTTTTAGAGAAACCTGAATAGTAGAGAACATGTATATAAATATATAATTCTAGGAAGACATTCAATGTTACCAGGGATTCTGAAATAGGTAATTACATTTTTTCATTTTGTTTATACGTATTTTAAAAGTTTATGTTTGGACATGTATTGCTTTTGTGCGTGTGTGAGAAAGAGAGAGAGGAGAGAGAGAGGGAGAGAGTGGTATCACCTTACAAACCTGGCTGGTTACAAAGCCACAGAGAAAGGACATGTTGTGGGGGAGCAGTCTTCCTGAGGACGCCTTCCCTGCTCTCTCCAGCCATGCCCTCATGCCCCTTCAGCTTACCCTAGCCTCTCCTGCCCATGGCCTTGGCAGACCCTGCTCTTTCTGCCTTTCTCTCATGTGCTCACCTTTCTCTTATCCAAGTAACATCCTCCTGACCTGGTCACACAGGTGGGCCTGACAGCCAGGTTTTGGGAGATCTGTAGGTCTGTTCGCCATTTGAAGGTGCTGTCCTGTGTGGCTCTGATGTTCAGCAAAGGCTGGATGTGCCACGTGTTGCATCTATGGGGTCTCTGCTTGGCCATCTTGCCTGCTTTGGAACAGAGGGCTCACTGGGCCTGCACATTTGGTCGCTCTCATATCAGCTTCACAGCTTCTGTCTCTCTGACTTGAAACTTCTCATGGGCAGGGAAGCTGCTCAGCCTCACCTTTGCTCTCCCTGCTGCTGGCCTAAGATACAGGAATGTTCTGAGGTGTCTCCCAGCACTGGTGCCTGCAGAGCTTCCTAGGAGTCTGCATGACTCACTCATTGTATTTGTCATCTTTCAGCAAGTTCCGGGTCCGAGCTGAATGCCCTTGAGGTCACCAACTGAAATCAGACATAGAAAGTCCAAATTTACCTTTTTGCTGTGCAAACAACAACAACAAAAAAGCCATTGAAATAAAATCCATGCCTATCACAGTAGGTCAATTACATAAATCATGGCACGTCATACAGCAATAAAAAATGAGGTTATAGAATAACGAATAATTGTACATTTTTTTTTGTAGAAAATTTTTGTGAGTTTATTTGGGCCAAATTGATGACAATTGCCAGGAAGCAAAAACCTCAAGGAGCTGAGATAATGCTCTGGAGAATGGCAGTTTTTCACTTCAATTTAAACATTACAATCAAAGGAGGAGTAAGCGGGTTAGGGTTACATGAAATCCATTGGTGATAGGTTAGGGAGGTGGGAGGAAGCAAAGTGAAGAAGCCTCTGGAATTGGATAAAAGGTAAAGGATAGACGCATCTTTCATACAGGTAGGTACAAGATAGTAACAGTCAACAACATGACAACAATAACAATGAGGGGATTTGTGATCTACCCTTGGTGCAGTGACTGTGCTTTGAGGGGTCTGGAAAAAGGAAATTTGACATTCCAAAGGTATGACATTATAGATGCAAAAATAGAACAAAGAACAAAGCAAAACAGAATAAAACAAACCCCCCCAAACAAACAAACAAACAGAAAACCCCCCAAAACCAGACAGGCTCAATCAAAGTAAAGATTACCCTTTGTTGGGAAAAGGTACTGGCCTGGAACATGACTATCAACCATCACCTGCTTTTAGTTAGAAAGTTTTTAATTTCAGATCATCCTGTGTGGTTAATTTACGTCTCTGAATTTGTAAGACCTCTACACAGGCCTCTCTTGAGCTTGTCTGGTTTAGTATGTGGCCCCTTTTCTTCCAACATCCCCCTTTTGGTCATAAATTAATCCAAAGGTGCTTTAATGACCACCAACCTTTTGGTTAGATCATGAGGTCCCACAATGCTAGGAAGGCTCATTCCTAAGAAGTCTCAGTGTCAGCTTTTGGCTTTCTGAACAATGGACCATGGAGGATGGGGCAAGACCATAACTTTGGATGGAAATCTAGGCTGAGTTTTTTTTTGTTTGTTTGTTTGTTTGTTTAAAGTGAAAGGCAGGCAAACCGGAGGCAGTCAGGTCTTACGGGCCTTTATTAAGAAAAACAGATACTTTCTAACCTTATGAGCTATCATTATACAGGTTTTGCCATCTCACTTCTCTATTTTGCATCTAGTATAACATTCACTTATAGTTGGAGGGCACACCATACACCTTTTCAGTTTTTATGATCTGACCATGAGATGGGTTTCTATTTACTATGGCCCATTTACTTCCCATTGGAGCACTCAGGTGCTGTTACTGGAAGCTGTAACCTTAAGTTTTAATTGGGGCCAAGGCTATAAGAACATGATGCTTTAAATTACAATTACCATAAAATTCCAGAGGCCAGGAGGGTAGGAAGAGTTTTATAAGTAAATTTTTCTGTGTCTCAGCAGAAGTTATAGACAGCCATGTTTTAATAGTCATTTCAGTTCCTATCTGAATATAGTTAGTAGTTTTTGTTGGGCTGGGGGTAAGCACATTTAGGACAAACTATCTCCTTTTAACTTCTAAAAATATACATAGCCCTTCTCTTCCTTTTGCAATAACAATGTCTTCTAAACTTCAAATCAGAAACCATTAAAAGAATATTATTGGTAATACAAAAATTATACACCTTCAGGAATTAACAGTTGAGTTATATACATAAGGTTTGGGAAAAGTCTAAAAAATAAGTACAATGATTAATATTAGCAGGTAGTAAAGACAATCAAACAAATATAGTTTAACATTAATTCGTAAGAATACAAGCCTTGTCTATGTCCTGGGACAGCTATCTCTGGACTCAGTGGCTTCTTATCCTCAGGAAGTCTTGAATCTCCACTACATGTGAAGGCGAGTGTCAAAGACAAGGATGAATGTCCACTTCTGGTTAGGCCCCTGGTAAGGTCCCTTCCAACAATATTGGAGAGTCTTTAATGTCTTTTCCAATGGACAGAATCTTCTGGTTGTGAAAGCAGTGGTCTTTGAAGTCTTCATCTCCCTGGAGTGCACCAATCACTCTTTGCAAAAAGTGGGGTGATGAGGCACAGTGGGACCCTGCTGATACTATAGCAGGAATCTGGGCCTGCAGGGGGCCCCTGGGTGGGCTTCTTTGGAATCCTGTTGCAAATAAATATCAATATAAGAAACATTCAAACCTGTTGAGAATTTCTGTGAGTTTACATGAGCCAAACTCACGACAATTGCCAGGAAGCAAAACCTCAACTAGTTGAGAAAATGGTCCTGATCATGTATTTTTCAAGTTATTCTATATATGCAGTGAGATTGAGTTACTTTCATTTTCTTTTTATGCATATTTGTATTTTATAAGTATTCTATAGTGAACATGTATTACTTTTATAAGAAAAACCTTTCAAATTATTTTACAAACTTGGCAAATAGATCAAGACAAAGCAGGGCACTTAAGTGGTAGTGGGGAGACAGGACGGGAAGTCTGAGAAGCTTGGAAAGAATAACTTGAGCTCTCCTGGGCTCACAGGAAGATGGTGTTGCTACATAGTAGCTAAGGACGTTGCTCCAAGAGGACAAGGTCACCAACCTCCATGGAGTGAAGTCCTGGGGTATCCCTTGGAGGGTGGCAGGTGGAAGCTTGAGGCAACTGCAGAACGGGTGAAAAGGATGGGGCCAGGCAGAGGGGAAAAAGCAGGGTTTGAAGGTATGGTCCTATGTTGGATAAAGAACTCATACACATCATAAAAAAAAATTTTTTTTAATCTTTTAAAAATATTTTTTAATTTATTTTTAGAGAGGGGAAGGGAGAGAGGCAGAGAGGGAGAGAGAGATCAATGTGTGGTTGCCTTTCACCTGCCTTCAGCTAAGGACCTGGCTGGAGACCTGGCTTGCAACCTGGTTATGTGCCCTGGCTGGGAATTGAACCGGTGTTATTTGGGTTTGCAGGCCGGCGCCTTATCCACTATGCCACCAGCCAGGGCAAATAAAATTTAAAAAAATAATAACTTTTATATGTAGAACTTTGTAGTTTGTTATTTATTTTCTTCTGTATTATTTGATGTTTGCAGATGAGGAAACAGAGGCTCAGAGAAGTGAAAGGACTTACCCAGTATCGCACAGCTAATACACAGTGGAGCCAGGACCTGTCTGCATTCAGTTGGTTTTAGCATCATTTTTCTGGGTGACAATACTCAGCTGTCATTCATGAGCATGGGCAGCAAAGGTATATAAAGGCTTGAGGCCAAGGTGGATATTACACTTAACTACTGGTAGGGATCATGCACTGACTGATAGAACAGATGCTGGTCTCCTCTGGAGGTACAGAGGCAGGGGCCTGGAGGCCTCTAGGACGAACCCACTGAGAGCCATTAGATGCTGGACCCTGGAAAGATCCTGAGGGTTGGCAGGAGTTACTGGAGTGGCCAAGGTGGCTGTCAGGGCACTCAGGGACACAGAAGATGCTTATCAACCAGTCCAGAAGCAAGCACTTCACCACTTTAACAATCCATCCATCCATTCTGGTGCACACCAGATGAGTATCATCCTTGTCTCTGGCCTCCCCCAGTATCTCAGAGATCCCAGCAGAGACAGAATACTCTAGAAACTGCCCATGTATCACTATTTCAGCAGGGAAGCTGAAATAAGCACACTCCAACAATAGAGACTAGAAGTTCCTCCTGATGTAGGTGTCCATAGGCATGTCCAAATCTGTGAAGGCAACTCTTGGTTCCCTGTGCTCATGCAAAGATCAGTGGACACTGCTGATGGAAAGCAGCAGCCTCTAGTGGTGTTAATTGGCTTTTCAATGAGCATATATAGTCATTACAAAGGAGTGCTGAGTTCTGAGAATTTACAGCAAACTGGGATGTACTGACTGAGTCCTTTCTGAAGAAAGACGCAGGAGTGTGTCCAGCCCCTCCACTCTGCCCACTCCCAACTTGGGTTGGGGTGGATGCCTCATTGGGTTTGTTCTGTTGATTCCCAATGCCCCTGCTTTTCCCTGAAGCACTGCCCCTTCCACAAACCCCACAGGCGGCTTGATCTCCCGGTTCCCTTAGATGCTGAATACAGAATACATGTAGGGAAGGAGAAAAGATAATGTTATTGTCAATCAAGTTCTATGGGAGCTACACCATTGAGTGTGATTTGGCTAAAAAGCTATCATACCAGAATTCAAAACAGCCCAATACGCTACCTGTGTAACTTCACGGAATGGACACATGGCTGACTGGGGTGCCTGTGGATGACTGAGACTAGGGTTTTCATTCCCTTTGCTGTCCCCCAATGATCTCAGTACCTCAGAGTTTTGGACATAAACCTTCATGCTAGTTTGATGATCACACTTGGCTTTCAGCACAGACCTTACGCTGTGATGTTCTGTCCTGCTTTTCAACACAGGAGGGCCCAGGAAAAAGGAATGAAGATCCTAATATCTTCCCTAGTTGATTAAGCATGGCCCCATACACCAAAAGTTTTCAGGTTCAATTCCTGGTCAAGGTACATACCCAGGTTTGATCTGCAGTTGGGGTGGGTATGGGAAGCAACTGATCATTTCTCTCTCACATCAATGTTTCTTTTTCTCTGTCCCTTCCTTTCTAAAACCAATAATAAAAAAATAAAGCCCTGGCTGGTGGCTCTAGATAAGGCACCAGCCTACAAACCCAAAGGTCGCTGGTTCGATTCCCCAGCCAGGGCACATAACCAGGTTGCAAACCAGGTCTCCAGCCAGATCCGTGGCTAGAGGCAGGTGAAAGGCAACCATACATTGATGTCTCTCTCCCTCTCTGCCTCCCTCCCTTCTCCTCTCTAAAAATAATAAAAATCTTTATAATAATAATAATAATAAAAATAAAACATCTTTGGGTGAGGATTAAAAAATTATTTTCTGATTACAAAGCAGCATGTGTTCATTGCAAAAAATTTTGGATTGGGCAAAGTCTGTTTAGTTTTTTCTATAAGAGAAAGACATTTTTCATTTTCACCAATAACTTTATTTTTATTGTTAAAACTTTATTTACTTATAGAGAGAGAGGAAGAGGGATAGAGAGGGCAAAGAACATCTATGTGTGGTTTCCACTCGTGCACCCTCAACCTGGGGATCTGGCCTGCAACCCAGGCATGTGCCCTGACTGGAGATTGAACTGGATACCCTTTGGTTTGCAGGTTGATGCTCAATCCACTGAACCACACCAGCCAGGGCATCAAAAACTTCATCGATTATTTTGAATACGTTGGTTATCTCCCAAGCTGTATAACTGTCCTCAGTCAGTCTCAATTTGATCACATCACTACCAACCTCAACTGGTCTACCTGACTGTGCAGCATCGTCCACCGAGAAATCTCCAGCACAAAACTTTACAAACCACTTTTGACATGTTTGATCAATCACAGCACCTTTTCTATACACTGCACAAATCTTTTTTTGCATTTCAGTTGCATTTTTATCTTTCTTGAAATAATAAAGCATAATATGCCTGTTTTCTTCCATCTTCAGTATAAACAAGGCTACACAAAAATTCACCAATTTTGTTCATCTTTAAATGCAGACTGATATGACAGCTGTCACAATACAATCTAACAAAATTGTTTTGAATAAAATTAAAGACAACTAAGTGGTACTAGAGCCATCTTACAGGAAAACAAACAAACTTCTTGGCCAACCCATAATTAAATGTTACATATATTTTTTAAAGATTTATTTTTAGAGTGTGGGGAAGGGAGTGAAGAAGAGAGGGGGGAAAACATAAATGAGAAACATTGATTGGTTGCCTCTCATTGGCCCCTGACTGGGACTGAACAGACAACCCAGGCATGTTCTCTGACTGGGAATCAAACTGGCAACATTTAGCTTTGAAGGATGATGCCCAATCAACTGAACCACACTGGTCAGGGCGTTTAAATGTTATATATTTAATAAAAGATGTTCAAAGAGAAAGTCCTTCATAATCCTATTTCCTAGAGATAATGTAAATTTACTTTTAAAAATGTTTCCCAGCTTTACTGAGGTATGGAATTAAAAGTTATATATATTTAAGGTGTATGACTTGATTTCAAATTAAATTGATTCATTTTGATAAAAGATTTTGAAAACTAAATAACTTTATATTAAATATAATTTAGAGCTATTGATATGATCATAATTCCTGATTTCACCCCCCTAAATGCCCTACGTTAAAACATTCTGTCTAGTTGTTTTTTTTTTTTTAAGTTTATTACTTTATTATTTTTAGATTTTTTTATTCATTTTTTTTTTTAGAGAGAAGGGTAGGGAGGGAGGAAGAAAGGGAGAGAGAAACATCAATGTATGGTTGCTTTTCACCTGCCTCCAGCTACAGATCTGGCTGGAGACCTGGCTTGCAACCTGGTTATGTGCCCTGGCTGGGAATCGAACCAGTGACCTTTGGGTTAGCAGGCCAGTGCTTTATCCATTGTGCCACCAGCCAGTGTCTAGTTGTTTTGAATACATCAGAAACACAGCCCAGAAATTCCAGTTTTCTTGAATCCAACCTACCTCTCCCAGTTGGCTTCTAAAGACTGGATACAAGCCCTGGCTGGTGGCACAGTGGGTAAGGTGCTAGCCTGTGAACCCAAAGGTTGCTGGTTCGATTCCCCAGCCAGGGCACATAACCAGGTCGCAAGCCAGGTATCCAGCCAGGTCTATGGCTGGAGGCAGGTGAAAGGCAACCATACATTGATGTCTCTCTCCCTTCCCCGCTCTCTAAAAATAAATAAAATCTTAAAAAAAAAAATTGGATACAGGTGCCCAGATCCTTGTATTAGTTTCCTATTGCTGAGTAACAAATTACTCTAAAACTTAGAAACTTAAAATAAAAAACAGGCCTTTTCTCAGTCTCTGAGGGTGGGAAATAAATTGGGGAGCAGCCGAGTTGGGTGATTCTAGTTCAGGGTCTCTTATGAGGGTGAGGCCAAGATGTCTGCTGAGATTGAGAATTTCTTCAAACTTTGGGTTTGTGTCCCCAGAGGTAACCAGTTTGCTCAGAACAGAACGTAGAAAGATAACACATGCCAGGGCCCCACGGTTAGTCTTTCAGCAAGAAGGTGTACAACAAGGGTACAGAGTCAAAGCCCTTAGTTCTCAGTTTCAAGAAGAGGCTGGATAAGGAGCTCCAGGACTGAAAAGTTCTACCAGAAAGGTGAAACCTGCATTTGATTCCGTATTGTGAAGGAATGTGTAATTTAGTTTCTGTAGAGGATAACTTAAAAATTGAGTTGTTTAAATAATGTTTTAAATGAATCACATCCAGATAAGAACAAGAATCAGAATGTCACAGGGAAAAAAAACCCACTCTAGGAAGTCATCCAAGGTCTAATTTATGTCCCAAAGGTGAAAGGCAAGAGCTCAGTGGAACAGAGAAACAGTGCTAGGCCAACATAGATTTGACCTTTCTTTGGAGGAGGACAGACTCCTCCCTATCCTTACACATTCATGCCCTCTTCTCCTAACTGCTGGACTGGTCCATTAAGCTCTCACTGTCATTTTGTAGTGTGAACTCTACCTCCTCTCCACTGCCCAGGTGCTTTTCCTAGCCCCAGCTCCCGGGCAGCATGGTCAGGAACTGCTCCAGCACAGCAGCTTCAGGATCCGCTTCTTTGAGTGCATCTCAGGCCTCAGCCACTCACAGCAGAGCTCCTGGGAACAAGTCAGAACCTCATAGGATCCCAAATCTCCTGCTCCTAGGAATGTCTGAAGTGTAGACAGACCTGCTCCTGGCTAGAAGACTCCTTGGTAGCAAGGTCTCTTCCGCACCCCCATTTCCCCAGTGGTCCTCTGGGTGACCAAGGACACAGCCCTTTGTCATTGCTTTTTCTTTTTTACAGTTTTATTTATTTTTATTTTTAGAGAGAGGGGAAAGGAGGGAGAAAGAGAGGGAGAAAAAAACACCTATGTGTAAGGGAAACATTCACCGGTAGTCTCTCACTCTCCTCTCGCAGGCCCTTAACTGGGGACCTGGCTGGTAACTCAGACATGTACCCTGACCAGGAATCAAACTGGCAACCTTTAGGTTCACAAACTGGTGCTCAATGTACTGAACAACATCAGCCAGGGCACTGTGGTAATTCTTGACTGGAGAAGTCTTCAAGGAGGCTCACTTGTGCCACGGGAAGGTTAAGTTTCAAATAAACTCATGAGCTTCTTTGTATTTTACTTTCTGAAAAACATAAAATACATTTTAAAAATTAAATAAAATCTGATTAGAAACTTTCAGTCCCACTAAAAAGAATACAATAATGGCCCTGGCTGGTGACACAATGGATAAGGTACCAGCCTGTGAACCCAAAGTTCGCTGGTTCAATTCCCCAACCAGGGCACATAACCGGGTTGTAAGCCAGGTCTGTGGCTGGAGGCAGGTGAAAGGCAACCACACATTGATGCCTCTCTCCCTCTCTGCCTCTCTCCCTTCCTCTCTCTCTCTGGGAATAATAAATAAAATCTTTAAAAAATAAAAGAGGCCCTGGCTGGTGGCACAATGGATATAGGTACCAGCCTGCGAACCCAAAGGTCGCTGGTTCAATTCCCCAGCCAGGGCACATAACCAGGTTGCAAGCCAGGTCTCCAGCCAGGTCCATAGCTGGAGGCAGGTGAAAGGCAACCATACGTTGATGTCTCTCTCTCCCTCTCTGCTTCTCTCCCTTCTCCTCTCTGAAAATAATACATAGAATCTTAAAAAAAGAATACAACAATTTATGAGCTCTCAAGTCCATTGCCCAGCTTCCATAGCTCAGGGTCTCTTATTTTCTGCCATTCTTGTTTTCTCCATGCTTTATCACACACTCCCTGTGTGTGTTTAGTACTTTAAAGCAAATTCTATACTTTTTCTTTTCCTGATAGAAAACTCAGTATGTAACTCAAGGAGATAAAAGAATCATACTTGAAAAAAATCTGAATATATGTGATAGTAGATAATAGTTTAGTGACCTCCCTGTACCTACCGCCACCCTCAATAATTATTGACTCCTGGCCAATCTCCTTTCATCTGCTCGCCACCCACCCTCCCCATACACACCCTGGAGATTTTTCAAGCAAATCTCAGACACGTGTCATCCATAACGTCTGCAGTATGTGTTTCTAAAACTATTTTCCTTTTTAAGGCACAACCCCAATAGCATTATCCCGAGTAAAAATTTAAAACAATTTCTTAACATCAACAATGCTTACATTTTTCTTAGTTTTAAACAATTCACAACTCTCGGGGCCCTGGCCGCGCGGAGCCTGGGAAGGCTGCGGCTGATTCCTGCTCAGGGCACCGCCCGGCTGCGGGCTCCATCCCTGGCTGGGGCACGTGCGGGAGGCAACCCATGGCTGTTTCTCTCTCACGTGGACGTTTCTCGGGCTCTGCCTCTCTAAAAGTCAACGGAAACCTCCTCGGGTGCGGGTTTGTTTGTTTTTTTAATTCACAATTTTATGGTTGTTAAGACTCACCTCCCAAATAAGGTCTACTTACTGCATTTGGCTGATAAGTCTCAGTTTTCAGGTCCACTTCAATTTTTTTTTTTAAACTTGAAGTATTTCAGTTGTTTTTCTTTAACAGGAAATGAGACGTAATGCTCTGCTCTGGGTCAGGTATTGTGCTTTGCCTGGAAATACAGGTGTGAGCCAACAGCGACGGGGCCTGGCTCTCACCTTGGGGCAATTCATTGACTCGCTGGGCCTCGGGCCCCGCTTCCGTGACCGAAGAGGGTTGCACCAGATGTGCCCTAAATGCTCGACGGTGATTCACACCGACCCCCTCCCTGCACTGTGATCCACGGTCCTGGTCTTGGTCTATGCAAACGCCAGCTTGGTACATCATTCCCTGGGAACTCGAGCCCCGGCCTGGGGACCTACGTTTCGCCTTTCCAGGCGGTCCTCCACCTGCCCAGGGGCAAGAAGACCAGGTAATGCCCGAGGAGAGTTTCACCAACCGAAGGGCAAGCGGGATGCACTTCACCCTGACCACTGAGGCGAGCGGTACCGGTAGAGGGCCGGCCTCGGCCTCGCCCAACTACAATTCCCAGAGCCCATTGCGGCGAGCCGTTGGCCGCGAGTTCGTGGCTCTACGACCCTTCGGGAACTAGGCCCACAGGTGGCTTCCAAATGGGCCGGTTATGTGCTGTTGTGACCCAGCCTCTGGTTTTGGAGCCCAGGGACGCAGAAACATTCTAGTTGGCTGTTGCTCCGGAAAGGCCGGAATACATTTCCCAGGAGGCTCCTGACACAGTCTACTGCGGGTCCTGCGGCACCAGCACGGTAATATGGTATTGTTGCCAAGAAAACAAGTCTCTGGGTATTTAGACTCCTAAAGCCTGTGAACAGAGGAGCTGAGAAAGAGAAGAGGGTCGAAGTGGGAAAGGAGCACAGGACATTTGATTATAAAGCAGCGTTAAAGAGCACCACGCCTTCGGCTTACCTTTTTGTTCCCACGGTCGCTCAGGACCTGCGCACGCGTCGCAAGGCAGCCGGCGTTGCCGTGAGGACTATGGGAAATGTAGTCATTGATTGCCGGTCACTACTTGGAGGGCCTACCACAAGCTAGGCTTGCTGATCAATGGGGATGAAACCCTTTTTTCTTGTCCACTCAAACACGAATTTTACCTCCCTGATGTTTCTGTAATCTGTGCGTTTATCTTCATGCCAGTCCTCACTTTGTGTTTCCTGGTCAGCCTGCTACCAGTCTTGTTTCCCCAAAGTAATTGTCTCTGCTGTGCTTCGGGGCTCTCTAGTGGCTAATAAAATCAAATCCACGTTCCTTGGCTGGAATGTATATTTGACCTAATTGACTGTCTCCCTTAGTGTCCTTGTACATACGACCCATCCTCTAAATCACTGATTGTCAACCAGTGTGCCACAAGAATTTTTTAAACATGTGCAATACCTATTTAGTCAGGGGTACTGACCTCTTTTCCCTTAGACTGTCAAATGAGAAAATCACAACAGCCAACACAATAGTTGTCCAGTGTTAATGAATCAAAATTATACTTATTTTTCTGTTACATCGGCAAAAAATATGTATTTTTTTGGTGTGCTGTAGAATTTTAGTAATTATTTTATGTGTGCCAATGAGTGAAAAAGGTTGTAAGTTGCTGCTCTGGGTGGTTCTTCATCTAAAGCGATTAATGCTTTAAAGACATTATAGCTATTTTTTTTTTTCAACAGCACAATTACCTGCTTTTAACAGTTGCATTCAAACAAGGGTGATAAATTCCAAGTGTAGTTAGATTTGCAAAGTATTCTTAAAAAGCAGTTGAAAAAGGTTTTGTATAAGTAAAAACCAAGTCCTTCATACTCTGATAAAATTAGAATTTTATTCCTCTTAACAAAATATTTTATTACATGATATGGTTAATGCATACCTAGGCCTTTGTAAGGTCACACAAAGGACTTAAAAAGGATGGTTCTTTTTTTCTTTTTTTTTAATTTTTTAAAAAGATTTTATTTCATTATTTTTAGAAAGAGGGGAAGGGAGAGAGGCAGAGAGGGAGAGAGACATCAATGTATGATTGCACTTCACCTGCCTCCAGCCACAGACCTGACTGGAGACCTGGTTTGCAACCTGGTTATGTGCCCTGGCTGGGGAACCGAACCATTGGGTTCGCAGTCCGGCGCCTTATCCACTGTGCTACCAGCTAGGGCAAGGATGGTTCTTAATACAAAACTCCAGTTAAGACTATAAAAGTAAAATAGATGTTATGTTTACTTACAACAAATTTTGAACGTCTATGATCTACCACTGTGCCTGATCCAAAGAGCAGTAGGTGTGGAGTGGGTCAGTACTGAGAGTTTAGAGAAGGTAGGCATGCTTTTTTTTTTTTAAATTGGCTACTTGTCATTTATTGTCATGTACAACTTGGATAGTTAAGAGTAGGGCTCTCTCAGTTTCCTTTTTTGTTGTTTTGCTGTTTTGATATAAAAGAACCCATATGCTTCTCCTTGCTGTAGACTGCCTAGTCTGAGTGGATTGGGGAGGGGGGAAGGAGGTGAAGGGGAAAGGGTGTGTGGTAGGTTCAAAAGGGCCTAGTGCCTCTGGAAGTGTGGTGGGCGCCACTCAGGATAGACCCTCTCCTCCACCCCTACTGTGTTGGCTTTGCCAGGCAGGCCACCAGGCTGCTTCCTTGTGGGTTCCTGAGCCACAGGTGATGATGCTGGAGGGCTGGGGGAGATTCTGAGTGCTTTGGGGACTCCAACACTGTGGTTATGAACCAGAGAAGGGAGACCTACTTTTAAACGCTATCAAAAGCCAGATAGAAATGAACTGTAGAGTGCAGAAAGACAGATGAGGTGTTGCTTACTTCAAAGCATTAAAAACTTTCCTTTTGAAGTGGGAATACTTGGAAGACATGCAATTTCCACTGGCTTTTAACTTCAGTAGGAAGAATAGCATGTATCATAAGCATAGAAAATTATTTAACTGATAAAGCAGCAAGGAAGTAACATCAAAAATGTTAATCTATTCTTAAAATTCAAAAGCAGAATGTTCTCCCTCCTCATTTATTTAATTTGTTTTTGGTTTGTAAAACATGACATCATTTCTTGCCAAGGAGAGAGTGCATTTGTTGAGAAAGCATCAACCAAGACCAGGATATTCAGGTAATTCTCAACGATCAGGTAGGGGAGGCTGAAGAGCCATAATTCAGAGTACTTTTCTTACGTGGTACAAATGCAGTTACCTTCTCAGTAGGTCAGGAGTACTGCTTTTGTATTAACTCGTATATGTGTCCTCAGTTATGACAAACCTCTACTCTGTTTTAGCAAGTCAACCTACCTACAGACATAACAATCATTGGTGTTTCACAAAAAAGTATAGATCTCCAAGAACTTTCCTGAGCAGTTTTGAGATTTGAGCATTCAGGTTATAATGTAAGTGAATAAGTCAAGATTATAATAGATAGAGCTCCAGAGTACTACTTGGTTATTTGATTGGTTCCAAGAAATATGATGCTAGTTCTATCAGTAACATACTTGCAAACCACTTTCAACTTCAAAAATGGTTATTTGCCCTGCTGTTGTTGCAATGGTTGTGTTGCATAATTAGGTTTAGTCTCAGAGGGTGACACTTTCAGCCATATCCACTTGGTGACTCAACTCAGTTACCACAGATGGTTAAAGGCCAGGTGTCTGGTTCCGTTCCTAGACTGCTGGATCCTCTTTCCCCAAACCTGCTGCTTCTTTTCCATTAATGCCTCAGTGAATGGCATCTGTGTTTGGCTGAATAATGCCCCTCCCCCCAAATATACTTGGTCCTAATCCCTGGACCCAGTAAATATTACTTTCCTTAGAAAAAGCATCTTTGCAGATGTAATTAAGGATCTTTAGAGGAAGAGATTATCCTGAATTATCTGAGTAGGCCCTAAATGCAATTGCAAGTGTCCTTATAAGGTAGTGAAAGGGAAATTTGAGTCAGATACAGAGAGGAGAAGGCAATGGGCAGAGGAAGCAGAGATTAGAAGATCCTGGCCTTGAAAATTGTAGTGATGCTGTCACAAACCAAGGAGTGACAGCAGCCACTTCTATACTTGTCCTTTCAATCCAGCCCTCATGCTGTCATCAGAGGGTTTCTCTAAAACAAGAGATCTGACCACATGAGCATGCAGTGAAAATCTTTCAATGGCATCTTAATGCCTGTAAGGTAAAACCCTAACTCCTGAGAGGCCCATCTGATCCCTGTCTTCTCCTGCTGCCACTCGCCTCCCTTGCATACCCAACCTACTCATCTCCACTACCCCCTCACCCACACATTCACTGCTCTGAACATTCACGTGAGTCAGGCTGAACTACTGAATTTCCCATATCACTGGGCTATTTTAGGCACCTGTGGTTTTCAAGTGCATTGTCACATCTGTGATACAAAGGAAGAAACATCATCTCTACCATATGCTAACACATGCATGACAAAAATCATTATTCAGTTAGAAAACAGTCCTATGAAATCATAAATCAAACTAGAATGCCAAGGCCAGCAATCTTATTTTATCTTTCTCTTGAAAGGGCTGATGGTTGAAACTACCTCCATAAAATTCCCACATTTAAACATATGTATATGTGTATTTCAAATCATGTTTTTCAATACCATTAAAAATGTCCATCAGAGCCCTGGCTGGTGGCACATTGGATAAGGCACCAGTCTGCGAACCAAAAGATCGCTTGTTCAATTCCCCACCCAGGGCACATAACCAGGTTGCAAGCCAGGTCCACAGCTGGAGGCAGGTGAAAGGCAACCATACATTGATGTCTCTCTCCCTCTCTGCCTCTCTCTAAAAATAATACATAAAATCTTTAAAAATGTTTTAAAATAATAAATAAAATATATAAAAGATAAAATAAAATTGAAAACACTTTTCTCAAGTTCAAGACTTAAAAGGGTTGTACTCTGGCCATTAACATCAAAGAAAGCTGCTGGGTTACTTTTTCTTTTGAGCTCTGGGATAATCATTAAAAAACATAAAAATAATTTTTTCTTTCTGAGCTTGTATTCTACAACATCAATTATTATTACTGCAGCTATCATGTAAAGATGATTTGCTCTAGTTTGTATTAACGTTATTTTGTGTTCTTTGCGTGTGTCCCAACTGAGAGCTGGTTGGGTAGCAAAAGGAAATTAACATGGGCTCATGGATAACCCAGGCAGTTCAGTAAGAGTTGACTGTAGTTCACCCTAAATTTACTGGGGGGTTGTCATTATCTGTAAATGCTACATAGCTACATTTTAACCTTCCTCACTGTAAAAGTGAAATGCAACAAACCATATTCATTCATCTCAAAAGTATCTTCTTTTCTCCTGCTCTCAGTTGAGAAGACCTACAACTAACTTTTCATCCATTTAACGTATCTTCAGGTTAGCTTTGTTTAAAAAATTACAAATATAAAAACTATGAACGGATAATAATTCCTAAGATCATTATTAAACAAACTCGCTTGTACAAATATAATAAGCTTACCACATTTGGTTATTTTGAGTATTAAATTTTTTGAGCATTAAAAATATTAAGTGTTATTATAACATGGTATTGCATTTATTTTTTTAGAGCGAGGGGAAGGGAGAAACAGAAAAGACTGATGTGAGAGAGAAACATCAATCTGTTGCTTCTCATATGAGCTCTGACTGGGGACCAAATCAGCAACCTAGGCATGTGCCCTGACCAGGAATTAAATTGGTGACTCTTCATTTTGCAGGATGATGACCAACTGATCCACAATGGGCAGGGCTATATTGCTTCTTAAATATTATGTGAAATAATATTTTTAAAAAGATTTTATTCATTATTTTCAGAGAGAAGGGAAGGGAGAGACACAGAGAGGGAGAGAAGCATCAATGTATGGTTGCCTTTCACCTGCCTCCAGCTACAGAGTGGGCTAGAGACCTGGCTTGTAACCTGGTTATGTGCCCTGGCTGGGGAATTGAACCAGTGACCTTCGGGTTCGCACGCCCATGCCTATCTCCTGAGCCACCAGCCAGGGCCTTAATTTTTAATTTTATTTTTTCACCAGCCAGGTGAAATAATATTTGAGAATTAAATTTCCCTGAGGTCATCCATTACTTTTTAGAAGATATAGATGTATTCAACCTTCTACTTTTTGTGATATCCTGATATCAGGGATATCTAAATAAAAGTGAAATAATGGAGAAGTTAAATGATAATGTTCTTCAAAAACATCCTAGATGAAATGTACATCAATCAATGTTCCTAGCAAATTACAACAGCCAAAAGGTGGAAACATCCCCAAGTATCCACTAACAGATGACTAAACAAAATATGGTTTATATACCCATGAAATATGATTCAACATTAAAAAGAAAATTCTGACACATACTACAACGTGGATGAACCTTGATGGCAGTATGGTAAATGAAGTAAGACAGTAACAAAAAGACAAATACTGTATGATTCCATTCATATGAGGAACCATTAAAATGGCCTTTTTTTTCCCTGGCTGGTGGCACAGTGGATAAGACATCGGCCTTTGAACCCAAAGGTCACTAGTTTGATTCCCACTGAGAGCACATAACCAGGTTGCAAGCCAGGTCCCCAGCCAGGTCTGTAGCTGGAGGCAGGTAAAAGGCAACCATACAATGATGTCTCTCTTCCTCTCTGCCTTTTTCCCTACCCATCTCTCTAAAAATAAACAAAATCTTTAAAAAAAAAAAAAAAAGAGGAAAACAGTATTGTTGAAATTTTGTAAATATCCTAAGTGGTTATTAGGTAAACCTTACTGGTTTTAATGAAAATATCATTGAATTTCTTACTACTGTAATGGGGATAATATTTTAAAAATATTCACTTGCCATAGTCTCAACATCCCCATACCTTAAATCATGTTTTTCTCCCAGTAAGCTCAGTATGGGGAAATGAATCGGACAGGTCAGTTATGGCAAAGGGTAAAGTGATCCTGCCATACAGATACAAAGCAACTTGGGATGGATGGAGGACAACAGGAGTGCCCAAACCACAAGCCTTGCCATTCTTACACTTGGTGGAAGATAGCCAGTAGGTAGTTGCTGACATCTTGACAGATCAGAGGTCAGGGCGGGAACCAGAGGACCTGCCCTGGGAATAGCTGCCCCACCCAACAAGGGCACGAACACTGTCCACACAGTCAGAAACTGTGTTATGGAGAATGTAGAGGAAGTGGATTATAATCTTGAATTAAATATTTATTAGAGACTGAATGAACCTGAAAACCTTTATAAGAGATGGAAATACAGTAGGATTCTCATTATTCTTGGTCATTATGGTCTATAAAGCCACCAGAAACACTATATTAGTAAATACCAAAGCATTGCTCCTGGGGAAATACAGGGTTAGGTTCAGACAGAGAATAAATGGAATGATTCAACTCCTTGGGTGACTGGTACCTTTGAGCAGATAAAGAAATTTCTTCTATAGCCACAGGGTGAAGAAAGTGTCAGTAGCCAGGTAAGATTTCAGATCTGCATTGGGATGTGGAAGAATCCAAATGAAAGCTAGTTACGTAATAATCGACATCTCCTCCCGGTCTCTGCTCTCAGACACTGAGTTAATTATGCTTTTTAAATACTTTATGAATTCCATCCGGATCTCTTCAGGGTCATCCTCAAGATTCGAGTGCACCAGCTTCAGCTTGTTCAAGGGTGATGCTTAAAAAGGAAAATAAGGTAATTAGGCATGAACTTTTGCTGAGGGCCATTTCTAGTTCCAAATGGCCTGAACCTTACAGAAGCCAATTCACTTAACTTTCTAAAGTTCAAAAATAAGTTGTGTCTTGCTTGACATGATTTAACATGGGAAGGTTTCACCACACTGCCACCTGATAATAGGATTACGACTCTTTAAGCCACTGCCAGGTCCTCTTTGTTCTTATACCAGAAAGGAAGAAATTGCTGAATATTGGGAGTCGTTTTCCATGATCGCATTGTCACATCTGTAATGGTACGTGTCACATGCAAATTCAAGTTTTTCTTGAGAAAAGGCCAGTTTAGCACTACTGATGAGTGCTAAAACCAGATGTTTCTTCTCTTGGTATCTACCTGTTTTTACAGTGTCTATATACTGGGCTGGATGGTACAGCAGATCTTCCAATCTGGCAGTTCTGATTTACATGGTGAGAAAAACAAATGCCTAGGACATAGTAGGTGCTTACTGACTGCACACCGATGCTGCTTTCAAAGACATAGCCATGGCTCAGTTAGTTAAAGCATCATCCCAATATGCCAAGGTTGCAGGTTCAACCTCCAGAGGGTGCATACAAGAATCAACCAATGAATGCATAAGTAAGTGGAACAACAAATTGATGCTTTTTCTCTCTCATTCTCTCTCTAAAATCAATAAAAAACAAAAACAAAAAACAAACAAACAGAAAAACAAAGACACAGAGCAATATACAAATGCCTAGAATACTGGGGGCAAAAGCAGAAAGGAGAATTACAGTCTCCTTACACAAAGACAGGTTTCCTTTATCACTTCCAGAGCCTGGTTTGTGGTGTGCAATTAACAGACACTGAGTATCCTGTAAGAACTGCTGCTGAACAAAGCAGGAATACCACATCTCAATTTCCTTCAGGTGACTTGGGATGTCAGCATTGAAGACGATCACCACTCCATGAGAGTCCTTCATCAGGGCTGGCCAGCAAGACTCGAACCTGCAAGGCAGCAAAGAATTTACAGTGAACGTTTGGTGGTTCTGGTTTCTAATGGTGGACTTTAAAAATAATATCCTACTCCCGAAACACACCCCAGGTGTGAGGGTGGGGTAAAGATGGGACCCCCTCCCTCGGTGCCTGTGGAAGGGGGGAAAATATTTATTTATATATATATATATATCTCTTATGATTGATAATTGATGGATGACTTATTGTATTGAAACCCAATCACTAAAGTTTCAAGAGCAATGCATTTGACCAAACAATTGACCAAGCCCCTAGTGCAAGCTGGGAAGCGTGCTAGGGAAGCGTGCTAGGCCAACGTGCCTGGAGAGCAGCTGATTTTTGAATGATTTGATGAGGCAAACCCTCTTAAAGGAGACGTACTTTGGATCGCCGCCACAATCCCATAGCTCAAATTCGCACCCCGTGCCTTTGTTGTTGCTGGCAACATGTGGGTTCTCAAATTCCAGGATCCTATAAACAGAAACAGCAGCAATATCTCTCTTTGGAAATGTACTTTTGGAGTGCCACCAGCATCCAAAGTAGAGGGTGGGCGATAGGGACTCTTGGGACAGATTCATCAGGGCTCACCTCACTCCTTGAGTTGGGTTATATTCAGTGATGTCAGAAGATTCTGTCAGGAAGTTGGCCAAAACAGTTTTTCCACTCTGCGAAAATTAAGATAATAAAACATCTTTCCTGGAGAGCTGTAAACCATAAATGAACCCTCCAGTAGCTGGTTTGGAACCAGATATGATGATGGGCAGGCCATAGCCACCCCGGATCACCAGGGCCGAGGGTTGTGTGGACCTCGATGACTAGCTCTGCACGGTCTGCACAGTTTGCTCTGGGACTCGGGGAGCAGGGGATTCCAGCACTGGCTCTGTCACTGGGTGACTTCACCTATGTGGATTTCCCCAGCTGGTTCTCAATTAACTCTCTAAGAACAGGAAAAAAAAAAAAAAAATTAATACGAGCTTTTCCTCATTTGCTCCTTTTCACATCTTAAAGAAAAACCACAGTCTATCATAACTCTTTATGAAGCCACTGAGGCCAAGAAAAGGGAAGGGAGTCCCTCAAGGTCAAAGAGAAGTTTAAAATCGGAGCTAGGTCTCACATCTGGGGACTCCTGGCTGGCTATACCACACTCTCATGTAGGGTTGTTTCTCCCTCTAGATAATGCACACTCTTATTTTTTTAAAAAATGAACAAACAGCTCTCCTGGTCCTTCCACCCCAAGCACCCGTCAGTCTATCCATCCCATATCCTCCCCAAAGGTAATAACAATGATGTTTTTCAGAGTTTTCTATAAATTTGCATCATTCACTTAATACACATCATATATGCTTGAATATAAAATATATTTTCTCCACCCAAATTATTCCTCAGAAGGGGAATCTCCTATACTTGAATCCTTATTTAAAAAAAAAATATCTCAAATTATGTTCTGCACTTCAGTGACTTAAATTTGAACAACTGCTTGACTAGAATGACCTCCATCAATGGCAGTTTGGGAGGTTTGTACAGGTCACTGGCTAGAATCAGAAATAAAGAAATGAATAAAAGGGAGGTGAGGGACTTAACATTATTTTAATAATTTTCTGGGGATATGGTTTCGCAAACTAATTATCACTTAACAATAACCCAGTTAAGTGGTTATATTAGAGATCATGAATATTTATATACAGGACAAAGAAACAAAGCAAATGGTCTGATGTAATAGGAACAGTTCTTTGAGCTGGAATACATCTCTGGGAATAGATTCGTACACAGACTCAAAAAGTGGTGTGTCCTACATTACTTAAGGTGGTGTGCTTTGTTAGGTGATTCAAAAAATAGCTGTAGTCATAAAAATGACTTGGGTGTCAAAGGTGCGGGTAAGGGGCTTGAATAAAACTGTCATGAAATGCAAGAATGGAATAAAACAGCATTTCCAAATCAACATAAACTTAATGACCTTTAAATGTACATATAGCTACATTGATACATAAAACATTATAGAAGTATATTTGTATATTTCATCTATGTCCTTACAGTTTCTATATACTAGTTGGCTAAAACCAGTTTTTTAAAAGGGGAAGAGTTCTTATGGGAAAATGAAGACATTGCCTATTAAGCTCATAAGGTATGTTTTTTTTTAAAAGATTTTATTCATTATTTTCAGAGAGAAGGGCAGGGAGGGAGGAAGATAGGGACCGTAACATCAGTGTATGGTTGCCTTTCACCTGCCTCCAGCTATAGACCTGGCTGGAGACCTGGCTTGCAACCTGGTTATGTGTGCTGGCCGGGAATTGAACCAGCAACCTTAGGGTTCGCAGGCCCATGCCTATCCACTGAGTCACCAGCCAGGGCCCCATAAGGTATATTTAAGTGTCTACTTTGTACCAGGTGCTGCTGAATAAATTAGAAAGAGGTGATGTACTGATAAGTACTAGGATAAAAATAAAGCAGGGTGATATGCTGGTCTTTGAATTGGGTGATCAGGGAAAGCCTAGATGAAAGTTTAAATTGAGGTTTGAAGGACAATGAGTCCATGGAGGCTTCCAAACAGGGGGAATAGCTATTCAAAGGAACCAGGGCAGGAATGGGCACGGCATGTTGAAGGGATACAAAGTTAAGTTTGAAGAGTCCTGAGGGAGAGAGCAATGTATATGCAGAAATACATTTTGTTGTCAAAGCTAGATGATGGGTACTAGGAGTTCATAGTTTTCACTCTTGCATGTGTTTAAGAATTTCCATTAAAATGATATATATGCTTGTTTTGCTTTTCATAATTTTCTGCATATTACTCATCTATTTAACTTAATAATTTATGTCTTAGAGAGTTCTCCATGTCAATACACACAGACTTGTCATGTTTTCTTTAATTGTTGCAGTTTTCCAGAGTAAGAATGTACCTTAGTTTATTTAGACATTCTCTGATTGATGCTATCTAGGATGTTTCCAACTGTTCAATATTGTACATGACTCATGGGGAACACTGACAAGCTACTGAATTCTGAGAAATGTAAGTGTAGCACTAAAAGATAAGCACACTTTAATTTTTGAATAATTTGATATCCAAAAAAGCTGTTATCATTTTATAGCCCCATCAAAAGAATCCTCAAGTACTCATTTCCCTATAAGCATTCAAACCCTGGGTGTTATCAATCTTCCACATTTTTCTTCTCCAATCTGAGGGGTAAATAAATGTCATCTTTTAGTTTTAAATTGTGTTCCTGTGACTGTGAAGCTGGGCATCTTCTTATACTTATTGGTCAGCTGTATTTCTTTTGTGCAGACCCTTAGCTCAACTTTCTACTGCGTTTTTTCTTTATTTTTACCATTTTAAAAACTTTTCTGTGTTCTAGCTATTAATCCTTTCTTTGTAATATTTTTTGCAAGTACTTTCCCCAGGCTTTAACTTCGCTGTCATTTTTTTAAAGGTTTCTTCATTTTTGTTTGTGCTTAAGAACTCCCCAATTTTAAGATTGAAAATGTTATCTTCCCACATATTCATCTACTACAGTGGTTCTCAAAGTGTGGTGGTCTCTGGGCAAATGGCACCAGCAAAATGCCAATCCCCATTTATTTACTGTTTCCAAGTTCTTTTCTTTTTTTACACGTTTAGTTTTAGTCCATCTGAATTTTATTTCGCGTATGATGTTCAATACACATGTAGATTTAGTCCCCAACAGCACCATCACATATACACTAATAATAGCTAATTGTTCCAAGACCAGCTTATATAGTCCAGTTTTTCCTCCTCCTGGTTTCCTTGTCCTACAGACATATTCATTAGGAACCACCTGAATGCAAAGTGAGAACGCGGTTCTGATTATATAACGCCACTCACTAGCCACTCACTAGCTCGGGACTTCAGGCCTCAATGAAACAGGCTCCATGTCCGGGGGCGGAGTGCCCGCTGAGGCCGGCGGCGCACACCCGCAGCGCAGTGGGACTGGGTCTTGTCTCCTGCGGGCTCCCGGCGCGGGGCACGGCACCGGGACCGCCCGCCACCTATCGCTGCGCCCGAAGCCGCACCCGGCCCCGGCCTCACCTCGCAGGGCCCCACGAAGAGAATCTTGGCCTTCAGCATCCCGGTCCGTCGACTGCAGGCCCACGTTAGCCTACTCCAGCGCAGTCTGAGACCGCACTGTGGTCGGGGAGGAGCAGAAGTCGCCGCGCCGATTGGCTACCTTTATCTCCATGGTGCCGCGGAGCGGCCCGCGGGGGCCGACGGGAGTGAGCGGGCTCCGGGCGCGGGGCGCTGCGTGCTGGAAGGCTCTGGGGTGGGCACGGTGACCCCGACAAGGTGGCGTGAACTTCGGGCTGAAAGTGGGCTTTTGTGGCACAGGGAGGGGGTGGGAGGGAAACAAAAACCAGAGCTGGAGTCAGACTCTCTTCCGAGCGAGGAGGGATCTGTACCTCTCTCTTTGTCCGAAGAGTGTGTTGCGGATCGTTTCTCTTTGCATTTCTTTTTCCTTTTTTGCATTTTTATTTGTTTTTAGAGAGAGAGGGCAAGGGAGGGAGAAAGAGAGGGAGAGACGGGAACCTGGTCTTTAACCCAGATGTGTGTCCGGATCGGAATGGAACCCTTCGGAATCCAGCCGGCTGCTTTTCGGTTAGCAGGCCGGGCGCTTAATCCGCTGAGCCGCGCCGGCCGGGGCACATTGCGGTTCCTGATCTCCTTTATTTCGCGCTCTTAACTCCCACCTCTAACAAGCCGTATGGCTGGTCTGCTGGGGTTGGAACCGGCTCTCTGCCGCCTTTATTATTCTGACATGATACTGGCTACATTGAAAATTGATTTATCATATCTCTGACCCAGTCTAGAAGAGATGAAGGGGAAAAAACGAACCTGTGGTCTCTGTAAAGGGATTCATCACTCACCCTCATTTGGGTGATCTGGAAGAAACCGATAGTATAATTCCCTAACCTGTTCAGTGTCAGAGCAGGTGTCTGGACGCATTGCTGTTAAATTCAGTCATTAGCTCCGTCTTAAATAACATCCAGTTCAGAATTTCCGTGAGGCCATGAAATTAAGTGTCTATGTGCCAAAAGTGCTAATACAGGATATGTTAGCCCAAAAAGGTGATGACATGACTAAAAATACTAAAACTCAATCTTTTATAGGCTGGCTATATAGTCTCTGTGTTACAAAGAACAGCCGGGTGAATTGTAAGGAAGAGTCTGCTTCAGTATTAAGGTGTCATAAATTGATTGGTTAAATAAATACTTTTGAATGCCTACCTTATACCAGGCACTTCTAAGCAGTAGGGATGTTTCTGTAGTTCTTAAACCTGCCATTCCGGTAGAGTAGATGAATATTAAGTAAACAAGTAAATATTGGGTTTGCCAAAAAGTCAGTTTAGGTTTTTTCCAGACAATAAAAGACAGATTTTTCATTTCCACCAATAATTTGATTTGGATATTTTGAATATGTCAGCCATATCCTGCTTTGACTTATAGTGGGTAGAGGCCCGGGGTGCTCTAAACATAAGACACGCATAAAACAGCCCCACAGCAAATAATTAATTGGCCAAAATGTCAATAGTACCAAGAAACTTTGAAAATCACTTGTGATATTTTTGATCAGTCACAGCATTTTCTCCATATGCTGTACAAATCTTTTTGTTTCATTTTAGTTGCAGTTTACCTTTCTTGAAATAATAAAGCTAATATGCCAAATATGTTTCGTATTTTCTCCTATCTTCAATATTAAAATGGCTGCACAAAAATTCACCAATTTTGATGTTTTTTTAAAAATGCAGGCTGATATGACAGCTTTCACAATACAATCTAATAAAATTGTTTCAAATGAAGTTAAAGACAGCTAACCACTGCTAGAGCCATTGATTGGAAAAAACGAAACCAACTTTTTGGCCAACCCCCAAAAAACATACTCTCAGGTAGAGATAATTTTAGGTAGTGGTAAGTGCTATGAATAAAAATAAATCACTAAAGAGAGTGTGAAGGAGCCAATTTTGAATGGAATGGTTAAGGCAAGACCTTGGTGCAGAGGTGACATTAAAGCAGAAAGCTGAGTGAAGAGAGAGCTCAAACAATGTGAGAGATCTGGAGGAAGAGCTTTCCAGCAGACCAGCAAGAGCCAAAATGCTGAGGTGGAAATGAACTTGGTGGGTTCCAAGATCAGCACAGAGGGCCCACGAGGTGGGTGCAGGGAGAAACAAGGGGGAGTGCAGTAGGGGATGCTGTTGGAGAGATCATGTGAGACTGGGAATTTATTCTAAGGTGATGGGAAGCCTGTGCCAGGACTGTATTGTATTTGGCTATGTGTAATAGAAACTACACTGCAGTGATTTAACCAAGTGAGAGATTTACTGTTTTCTAATGTAACAAAGAATCAAAGGATGGGCATACAAGAACTGATGCAGCTACTCAAGGAACAAGACCCCTTTCCCCTTTGTGTCCTGACAACTTTGGCATAGCTGCTTTAACTTTGTTCTTTTGATTTTTAGGCAGGAACAAAGGAGAACAAATGTCAAATGATGTATGGCACTAGAGTCTCTCCTTTCCTCGGGAAAACAGGATCTTCTTCAGACTCCCATCCAGCGGTTCCTCCTGTGTCTCATTGGTTAGAATTGGTTCGCATGCCCTCCGTAACAGCAAGGGAATCTGGGAAATGTAGATGTAGTTTTGCATATTGCTTTTCACAAGAATGAGGGCAGGGGGGTGGTGAGGGGAAAGTTGACATGGGATAGAAAACTGGCAAGCAAAAGAGTCATTAAAGAGGGTTTTTGAGCAGGTGATTGACATAATCTGGTTTATGTTTTAAGTATCTTTCATTATTAAAACATTTGCTCATTTTTTGCTTTGGGCAATTCACACAAGGCAAAAATATTAAACGGTTTTAGTGTGGTGTATAACTACAGTTGATATAACTGATGTATATCAAACTAAGTTTTACAACTTTTCATCCTAATCCTCAAATCATGTAATTAATCATTTGTTTTATTTATGACCTAATTGTGAGTCTTTTATTAATAAAAGCTAATGGAAAAGATCTTTTATTAAGATGATGACTCGACCTACATTTGATTTTCCTGCAGTATAGGAAGTATAGGAAGTACCAGAGAGTTAAAAGATAAGTAATATTTTATTGATAAAGCTATTCTTTTAAAAGGTATACATTTTGGGATTTTGATGTGAATCATATAAATGTTGATAATATGCACTGTTTACTATACATTTAGTGTTTTAAGAGATTCACTTAATTGCTTTTTTGCCTGCATATATATGTAGTTCTATTTGTACTTGTTTATAAGAATAGATTATGTAGAGAAACATTAGTAGATATTAACTGTCTCCCCACCTGTAATTATAGGTGTTAGTTCAACTGCTTTACTAGTTGCAAAGCCATATTTTCAGAGTAAAAGTGTATTTGTAAACAGATGGGAATTAAAAATGAGAAATAAAACCATTTTCTTATAAAAAGTAATGATCACTGGCTGCTGTGTGGAGCAAAGGGGACAACAGTGGGCATCCAGGTGGCAATGAGGAGGGTATTCATGTAGCTTAAGAGATGAATGATGCTGGTAACAGTGGAGGTTGGACTGGGGACATATTTGGAAGGTAGAGCCGGTAGGAGTTGCTGATGGATTCAATGTCAGGTGCGAGGGAAAGAGGAGTTAAGGACGACTTCCAGGACATTGACTTATGTGGTTGTGTGAATGAGTTTTTCCACTGCCAGACCTGGGAAGGCCAAGGGAGGAGCAGTGTTAGGGAGTGGGAGATGAAAACTTCCGTCAGTTTTGAAATGCCTATTAGTTGTTGAGTGACAAATGGTATATAAGGTTCCACACCTTATGGGAGAGATCAGGACTAGAGACATAAATCTGGAAGAGATATCAATCAGCATATGGAGTGCCATGCTAGTCCATGGACCAGACAGACTAAGAAGGGAGTAAGTGTAGGCATGGAAGCTAAGTTTAGACAGAGAGTGCCCTGGGATACTGCTAGTTAGAGGATAATCCAGCGCAGAAGACTGAGAAAGAACATTTAGAGAGGTGCAAGGAAAACTAGGAGTGCTGGCATAGTGCAAGTCAAGTGAGGACAGTGTTGCAAGGGAGGGAGTGACCCCTTTTATCAAAGGCTTCTGGGGATCCAACAAGGTCATGGAAGGTGACTGAGAATTGACCATTGAATGTGGTAAGATGGAAGCTCTTGACCACTTAAAGAATACTTATTATCTTTTTAAATTTTATTTTTGAATTCTCATTTGAGGATACATTCATTGAATTTCAGAGAGAAGTGGGGAGAGAGAGAGGGAGAAAGAGAGAGAGATAGGCAGAGACATCATACGTGCTCTGTCCAGGATCAAACCCACAACCTAGGCATGTGCCTTGACCAGGGATCAAACCCATAACCTTTTGATGTACAGGAAGATGCTCCAACCTACTAAGCAAACTGGCCATACTGGTGTAATCTCTTTTTTCCTTTTTTCTTTGGCTTCCTTACCTCACCCTTGACCGCTCTCCTTCCCTTTTTAATTGCTTGAAGTTTTTGTTTTGGTGAAGAGACAGACAACAAATAAACACCATATAGGGAGTCCATACTAACAACCTTGGATGAGTGATTCAATATTTTTTTCACATATCTTATATGTTCCCATTTTACATAGCTCTATATGCATACAGAGCTATAATAGTTGGCAAAACATAATTCTCCTAGTTTTGGCCGAGGCTTTACAAAATCATGTTAAGCATCTTCCAGGTTCTAGTTCCATTTCTGTAGGACTTAGCACATCACCTGGAAATTACCGAGTCATGAGGTTGAAGAGGGAGAAGGAGAATTTCTTTGGAGAGTATGATGTTTGCTCACCTTGGGTCAAGTGAGAGGTGGGGCTTCAAAGAACCTTTGGCCCCCTGGAATTTGGGCAGTATGAGGATAGGCTTGAGAAGTTGTAGGGAGATCTGGTCTGAGGTAAGAGGACAGGGAAAGAAAGGTGAACTGGGAGTCAACAAGGATATAAGAGCTTTTCCTAGGGACCTAAGGTAGGAAGACTGAATAAGTCTCTTACTCAAATAAAGCTAGTGGAAAAGATCTTTTATTAAGATGAGGGAGTGGGTTTTGAGTCATTTTGGATTTTGCCTGTGAGAACCCCCTGGGAGAGGTGAATTTCCCAGAGAAGGTACACTACTGGATTTCTGGGCTTAGGGATGACATCACAAGCCTTTACCTGGAAGAGGGACACTATAAGGAAGCAGTAGTCAGAGCCTGTGTCGTGACGGTCCCAGGGATCCTCAAAAGTTCCCCAATGATACACAAATCTAGCACCTGTTAATGCCAGAGGGCACTAGTGCTGGATTATATCTGCATCTGTTAAATAAGACCTTTTCTGTCCCTTCTTTTTCCTTCTCCTACTTTAGTCCAAACTCACTGTGGAGTAGGCTAAGTAGCCTGGAATTAGAGATGGAGGAGCAAGAGTAGAAGATCAAGACTATTAAAGAAGAAAGAAGATGGCATTATCTCTTTCTCCTTCAGTCCTATCAGCCTGAAGCTGGCCTGGGGTTGAGGGTAGGGATGGGGCAGAGGGCAGTAGTGGCTTTAACTCTGAATAAAACAGAGTTTTGATTACTACAGTGAACGGCATTTTCTTTTTCTTTTCTCTTTCCTTTTTAAAAAGATTTTACTTATTTTTCAGAGAGAGGGAAATGGAGAGAGGCAGAGAGGGAGAGAGACATCAATGTATAGTTGCCTTTCACCTGCCTCCAGCCACAGACCTGGCTGGAGACCTGGCTTGCGACCTGTTATGTTGCCCTGGCTGGGAATTGAACCAGCGACCTTTGGGTTTGCCTTACCACTATGCCACCAGCCAGGGCTCTTTTCTTTTCTTTTCTTTTCTTTTAATACAGATTTTATGTATTAGAGAGAGGGGAAGGGAGGGCGGAAGAGGGAGAAAGAGGTATCAGCTAGCTGCCTCTTGCAAGCTCCGACCTGGGGACCTGGCCTGCAACCCAGGTGTGTACCCTGATGGAATCAAACCGGCAACCCTTTGGTCAGCAGGCACTGTGCTCAATCCACTGAGCCACAGCAGCCAGGACACTTTTATTTATTTATTTTTAAGATTTTATTTTATTATTTTCAGAAAGAGGGGAAGGGAGAGAGGCAGAGAGGGAGAGAGACATCAATGTATGGTTGCGTTTCACCTGCCTCCAGCCACAGACCTGACTGGAGACCTGGCTTGCAAGCTGGTCATGTGCCCTGGCTGGGGAATTCAACCTGCGGCCTTTGGGTTTGCAGGCCGGCGCCCTATCCACTGTGCTACCAGCCAGGGCCAGGACACTTTTAATAAAGAAGATTCTTCTTGGAGCTGAAGGTGCTAGAGGGACTTACTATTACCTGGGATTGACTGAGAAGTTATAGAAAGTGTCTGAGATTTCATCTAAGGAGTAGGGAAGAATTAGTCTACAGAGAAGATTTGAAGAGGAGAAAGAATAACTGTTTGAATTAGTCTATCCAATTCAGCTTAAAGTATGGGTTCAACACATACACACACGCACACACACACACATACACTATTTTTTGTCATTGTTTTACAAAAGTAGGATCATGTCCTAAATACTATTTTGTATTTTCTTTATTTAACAATACCTTGCTCCAAGTCATTTGTTGTGGTACTATTACAGTTTTTAAGATTGTATGCTCTTTATAGTCTGAACATGCCATAGTTATTTAGACATTTTCTTCAGGATGGACATTACAACTTAGGGCCAATAAAAGCAAGATATAGCTTTACATGCTGGTGCCTCATTTTCTTGCTACATAGGCCTTTCTATAGGGTGGCTTGTAATAAGGCAGCTGGCTTCTATCAGAGTGAGCAAGTGAGAGAAGTGATGGAGCTACAGTCTCTTTGTAACCTAAACTTAGAAGTGACATCCCATCACATTTGCTATATTATAGTCCTTATGTTTTTAGGTCCTGCACACCATGAATGAAGGGGATTACATAAGGATGTGAATACCAAGATGTGGGCCATTTTAGAAGCTGATTCTAAAACACTGTCAAGTTAATAATTTTTCATAAAGAAAAACACTGCCATTTTAGATGTACTTATTAATTAAAAGTAGAATTTCTGTAAAGTCAGCATAGATAATTTGGGCCAACCCTTCTCCTGGGTAACAAATAAAACAGCTAAAATATATAGAATTTATTTGCTTGGAGGCACCAGGGAAAGAACAGAACAGTGAAGAATTACCTGACCAGAATCAGAGGAGGATGGAAGCCCAAGGAGAAGAGGCCCAGGTTTGGGGCTGGATTTCCCTTGGATGTGTTTGCCCACTTCAGAGGGGATGGTCAAAAGGCCAAAAGACTGTGCAGTAGAACTTCTTGGGCCATGGGACTAAGAATGGAGACCAAGGCTTGCAGAGTAGGGAAGGGCACTGATGAACCTTTCATCATTTGGAGTTAAGTAAATAAAGATTAAATAAGGAGACAAAAATAAGGTTGAGAATTTTAGCAGAAAACCCCAAACTATATAAATATACTTGTACACTTAAATTTATATAATATATATTCATAAGTAAAAGAAACAAAACTGAAACTGTATAACTGGAAAAAAAGTGTTACAAAACCAAGGTGAAGAGTTAAATACATTAATAAATTTTAGTTCCCATAACACTGTCAGCTGATTTCTCAAAAGAAACTTTGCAGGCTAGAGGGATTGGCAAGAAATATTCAAAATCATGAAGAGCAGGGGCCTATAGCCAAGATAGTTCTATCCAGCAAAGCTATCATTTAGAATCGAAGGGCAGATAAAGAGCTTCCCAGGCAAGAAAAAACTAAAGGAGTTCATCATCACCAAACCATTATTATATGAAATGTTAAAGAAATTGATTTAAGAAAAAGATCAAAACTATGAACAATAAAATGGCAATAAATACATAACTATCAACAGTTGAATCTAAAAAATGAACTAAGCAAACAAGAAGAATAGAAACAGAATCATGGATACGCGGAGAGTGTTTTGATGGTTGCCACATGGGAAGGAGGTGTGGGGGAATGGGTGAAGAGGTGAGGGGATTAAGAAGTACAAATAGGTAGTTACAGAATGGCCATGGGAATGTAAAGTACAGTATAGGAAATGGAGTATCCACAGAACTTGTATACATGACCCATGACATGAACAAATGGGTAGGAAATTGTCTAAGGGAGTGTGGAGAGCTGGGTGGAGGGGGGAAAAGGGGATAAATTGGGACAACTGTAATGGCATAATCACTAAAATATAATTAAAACACAGAAAAAAAATTCTATAGTAAAAATATCCTTAAAGAATGAGGTGAAATATGCCCTGGCTTGTGTGGCTCAGTGGATTAAGTGCCAGCCTGAAAACCAAAGGGTCATAGGTTTGATTCCTGGTCAAGGCACATATGTGGGTTGCAGGCCAGGTCTCCAATTGGGGGGTGCACAAGAGGCAACCACACATTGATACCTCTCTCTCTCTTTCTCCCTCTCTCACCCTCCCTATTAAAATAAGTAAATAAAATCTTTAAAAAAGAATGAGGTGAAATAAATGCAGTTTCAATAATAAAAATGTTGGTCACCAACATCCCTGCTCTAAAGGAAAATATGAGTGTCTTTTAGGCAGAAAGAAAATGATCCAGGTAGAAATTTGGACATAAATGAAGAAGACTGAAAATGTAAATAGATGGATAAACTTAATAAATATTGACTGTATAATACTATCTTTCTGGATTCAAAATTCACATTTTACCTTTTATATTAGATTTGTATTAATGATGTAACTAAATACATTATATAAGCTGTAAGATTACATATACTGTAATGTATACGTAATATGTGATATATATTTATATAATTAAATATAAGTCATCAGAATTTGGGAAAATGGAGTTAAAGTATTCTGAGTTCCTTGCAATGTTCAATTAATACTAAACTTTGGTGAGTCAAGAATGCATGCTTCAATACTTAGGATAACTATTTAAAGGCTTGTAAGAGTGTAATTTATAAGATGATGGAGGTGAAAATGTCATATATTAAAAATAGTTTAGAATTCTAATTAGACATGGCTTATGTAAAATGTTAATGTTCACTAATCAACGATGCTACTTTATCAGGTATATGGTGTATGATACTGAACAAGTATAATGCTTGAAAGCCCTACCTATCCAGTCTCATTCCCATCCATATCTGCTGTGGATTATTCTCTCCATCTACTCATCATCCCCCAAGGCTTCTATGCTGTTACTCAGGCTGTTCTTCGAACTCTTCTTGGCCTTTTAGATTTGCCATGATGACATCTTGACTAAGATAGTTACAGTGACCTTAAGGATCAGCATAATTAACCTCACTTAGCCCCTATTTTCAAAACGCACCTTTGAAGATTTTTGTGCTTAAACCCTTGGTTTGGGATTCTGTAGAAGGAGGAGGGATGCATTCTCAGTTGATGAGAAATGAAGATGGAGTGGAAATAATCTGGACGGTAGGGTTTTGTATTTTGTTGGGAATTTATTTGACGGAAATAATGAAACTCTGTAACAGTGGCAACAAAGAGGTCTGGAGCTTTACTGCCTAGGGACAGTGTGGCGGTTTAGAAATGCCTCAGGCACCAGAAAGTGGAAAATGGCTCTTTTCACCTTTTTTCCCCTCTATTATCCTTAGGCTTAGTCTTTGTCCCCATGCTTGTTACCTCTTAGTCAAAAGTTAACTGCTGTGACTCCAGACATCATGCCTACAAATAAGGAAAAAGAGGGAAGAATCAACACTTTGCTAGTTGAATCTTTATTTTTCTTAAAAAAAAAAATGTTAACATTATTGTTATAACTAAATTTAAACATAAACATTAAAGTATACCCATTTTAGCCCTGGCTGGTAGCACAGTGGATAAGGCGCTGGCCTGTGAACCCAACAGTCGCAGGTTCGATTCCCCAGCCAGGGCACATAACCAGGTTGCAAACCAGGTCTCCAGTTAGGTCTGTGGCTGGAGGCAGGTGAAACGCAACCGTACATCGATGTCTCTCTCCCTCTCTGCCTCTCTTTCTAAAAATAATGAAATAAAATCTTTTAAAAATAAATAAATAAAGTATACCCATTTTAAGTGTTTTTTTGAGTTTTAAAAAATGTATAGACTCATATAATTACTATTTTACTCAAGATGTAGAATATTTCCATCTTCCAATACATTCTCATGTTTCTTTACAGCCAACTCCCTCTTACCTCCAGCCCAAGGAATTCTCTGTTTTACATTTTGTCACAATAGCTTAGTTTTACCTGCCTGGAAGTTCATATAAATGGAACCATACAACTACATTCTTATTTCTAGCTTTTTTTCACTCAATATTTTAAATATTTATTCATGTTGTGTGTATTAGTAGTTCATTCCTTTTTATCGCTGAGTAGTATTCCACATATAAATATACCATCATTTGTTGATACATTCTGTTCACACATGGCTTGGACTATTTCTAGTTTTTGGCTATTACAAACACAGCTGCTAGAAATAAAGCTTTGTGTGGACATATGTTTTCATTTCTCTTGGGTAAATACATGCTTAGGAGTGAAATTGCTGGGTCATTTCCCCCCCTGCCCCCCCACCCCATTCCTGGTTTCCTATTTTATTCACTTGGTTATGTAGTTGACCCTTGAAAACATGGGTTTGAACTATATGGGTCCACTTGCAAGCAGATTTTTTTTCAATAGATACTTGTACTATTTTCAATCAGCAGTTGGGAGTTTGAGGATGTGGAGGGCCAACTGTGTGCATTGATCTGCACCATTTTACATAGAGGACTTGAACATCTGCAGTTTAGGCATTGGCAGGGGGTCCTAGGCCCAACCTCCTGCAGATACTGAGGACAGTTAGGTTTTAGAGCAGTCAAAAGTTATACGCAGATTTTTGACAAAATTGGGGTAGAACACCCCTAACCCCTGAGTTGTTCAAAGATCAACTGTAATCTGTTACCATCACTGTTTATTTTGGTGCTCAAATTGTCCTTGATTTAGCCATTGGGAGAAATTTTAAGCTGCTTTCTGCGTCGTTTTGAAATCTCTCTGTCCTTCTGTGAGCTCTTTCTTATTTTCTGGCACCATTAAATGTTCCCAGGTGGTTATTTTATTAATATTACTTCATAACCATCAAATGTTATACACATTCCTTTGTATGTATTTAAAAATTAAAAGTTTCTAAAGTCCAAGGAATCGCAAAAAAGTTGTTCCTTTCACATCTGGAAAAATTTGAGGGCACTTTGCCTCCTCCCTCTTTTTGACATGAAGCATCTTAGATCTCTGCCTGGGACTTTGGGAGAATCGGTTTTGGGTGCTTGGGTGGGTACTGGGTTCTGAGATGGATCTTCACGGATCCTGCCACCAGGGAGCTCCTCCTTGAGATGGGAGACCAATATATATGGTGCTTTTCACCTTCTCACATTCCTTCCCATATATAATCTCATTTTGGTTTATTTTATTTTTAAAAGTTTTGTTTATTATTTCCAGAGAGAGAGGAAGGGAGAGAGGCAGAAAGAGAGAGAGGAACATAAATGTATGGTTGCCTTTCACCTGCCTCCAGACCTGGCTGGAGACCTGGCTTACAGCCTGGTTATGTGCCCTGGTTGGGGAATCCAACCAGTGGCCTTTGGGTTCGCAGGCCAGCGCCTTATCCATTGTGCTACCAGCCAGGGCTATAATCTTATTTTAATTTGCAATCGGAATTGTACTAAAAGGTAAGTGATGTGTTCAAGCCCTAAATTGATGTCAGGGAGGAGGCAGGAACCATGAGGCTTTTCAAACAGCTCTAGTTCTTTCTATGTGAAAAGATGCCATGTCTCCTCTGTGCATCTCTTAGTCTCTCTCAATCTGCCCCAGCTGTGGGGTCCAGAGCCTGGGCTTCCTCAGGCCCTGTATTTACTTCATCGAACTGGGTGATGCTACGTCCTTAACAACCCGTGACTTCTTGAAGGGTCTCATTCATGTTTGTGTCCACTGGACCTAGATCAAAGCCTGGCATACAGTAAGTGCCCAATAAATGTCAACTCCATCTACTTTTCCCCAGCACACATGCATAGACACACATACATATTCATTTACTCTATAAATATTTAACTTAATGAATGTTCCCTTAGACTTTCCATGACCCTTTAGCTTTTGTTTCCAGGTGAGAGAAATTAAAAAAAAAAAAAAAAGTGAACCGATTTACATTTCTTTATATATAATATAAATTTGGGATTATTAGTGTTGTAGATTATTGAAATACTTTGCTTTATGACTTTAATTTTAATTAGAAGAGGTTGACTTCAGATGGCTTAATACCTGGCCTTTGGTCGTGAAGGGAGCAATATGACATTGGCAAGGGCCAGGACTGGATGACCTAAGAGTAATTTTTCTCCTGATTATGTGACTTGATGCAATAAAATCTTTCACTTGAAAAAACTTAAAGAAATATGTTTGACATATTTCAAATCCTTTCTATAAATTGTTGAAAAGATTTAATATAACCGCCAGCCATAAAATCTTTAATTTGAGTTGACCTTCTATGGTCCCAATTCTTACACATGCAGTTTTTATTACTAAAGAATAAATGATGGATTTTCTATTATTCAAGGGAATAAAAATGTCTTTCAATCACCTTCTCATACAACACAAAGAGCTGAACATATTCAGCTCAACTCTCAAAAATAGGAATGATCACAAAGTGATTTGCAACCTGGAAATATTTTGTCCTCTATTAATAAAGGCATCCCTTATTTAAAAAAAAAAAAAAAAAAAAAAAAAAAAGCTTTAGCCAGGGATGAAGTCAGCAAGTTTGGTTTAGGGCAAAATCAATAAAGTAAAATGATTTTTCATCAATTTCCATTAGAAAGTTTGAGCTATGTTCTCAATATAAAAAAATATTTCCCAGAGGATTGGAGATAAAACTTTTGGCAACAACAATGAAACAGGGATGTGGCTTAACCAGGACCTTTTGTCTTCATTTGGCAGTGTCCTGCACGCAGGCTTTGGGGAGGCATTGTGCAGCAGAAAGAGTACTGATTTTGGAGTAAGGCAGAATTTGAAATTAGCTGAGTGATCTTCAAAAAGCTACTTCAACTCTTGTGCTCAGTGGAAGCCAGCATCTAAGATGGCCCCAGTGATTTTTACCTCTGAGTATTTATGCTTTTGTGTAGTCCTCTTTCACAGTGAGTAGGGCCAACCTGTGTAGTCAATAGAAATTTGAGGCATGTGTAACTTCTGAGGCTGGGTCATAAAAAACCAGTGTAGTTTTTGCTTTCCGTTCTCTTTGATGAGTATACAAGCAACCCTGTGGGGCGCTCCATGTGTGAGAAGCCAAGACCTCCTTCCTACCACCGGGAATCAACTTGCCAGATGTGAGTGAGCTACCCTGGAGGCAGTCCTCCAGCTCCAGTCAAGTATTCAGATGAACGCAGCCCCAGCTAACATCTTGACTACAACCTCAAGAGAGATCCTGAGCCAAAACCACCCAGCTAAGCAACTCCCGAATCCCTGACTCACGGAAACTGTGTGAGATAAAAAATGTTTGTTGTTGCTTAAAGTTGCTAAGCCTTGGGGGTTATGTAGCCATAGATGACTAACACAAAGCCTTAGTCCCCACCTAACTGAAGTGGGGCTTTAAAACATCCTATAGGGTTGCTAGGATTGAATGAGACACACAAGCAATTTAGCTCAATTCCTGGCACATTAGGTGGTTGATATCTGGTAACTATCATCGGTTTTAACACTCTCAGACCTTTATAACACTTTTGTGATGCATTTGACTCTCTACAGCCCTGGTCAGAATAGTTTTCCACTCATACTGGTTGTATATACTTTTTGCACATTAAAATTTCATTGCCTTCTTTTGCCTTTTCTTTTCCTCTTTTCTCCTCTCCTTTTCTCTTTCTCCCTTTCTTTTTTGTTTCTGTTTATTTTATTTTTAAAAATTGATTATGTTGTTACATTTGTCCCAATTCGTTTTCCTTTCCCTTCCCTGCACCCAACACCCCCATCCCTCGGGCAATCCCACCCGCCTTAGTTCACGTCCATGGGTCATGCATGTGAGTTATTTGGCTTTACTTTTTCCTGTACTATTCTTAACATCTTCCTGTCTATTCTACACCCACCAACCATGCTTCTTCATTCCTGCACCTTTCTGCCCTTGCCCCTCCAAGCTGTCACCCCTCCAAGTGTTTCCCATATTTTGATTGTTTCCTCTCTGGTTGCCTGCTTAGTTTTATATTTTATTTGTTTTATTATTATTATTATTAAAGATTTTATTTATTATTCTCAGAGAGAGGGGAAGGGAGAGAAGCAGAGAGGGAGAGAGACATCAATGTACAGTTGCCTTTCACCTGCCTCCAGCTACAGAGCTGGCTGGAGACCTGGCTTGCAACCTGGTTATGTGCCCTGGCTGGGGAATTGAACCAGCAACCTTTGGGTTTGCAGGCCTGCACCTTTCCACTGAGCCAGCAGCCAGGGCTATTTTTTTTTTTATTATTTTAAAATATTTTATTTATTATTTTCAGAGAGAGGGGAAGGGAGAGAGGCAGAGAGGGAAAGAGACATTAAGGTATGGCTGCTTTTCACCTGCCTCCAGCTACAGACCTGGCAGAAGACCTGGCTTGCAACCTGGATGTGTGCCCTGGCTGGGAATTGAACCAGCTACCTTTGGGTTCGCAGGCCAGCACCTTATCCACTGTGATCCCAGCCAGGGCTGTTTTTATTTTTTAGATATTGTTGTTGAAAGTTGTGAGTTGTTGTCTTTGAATGTCCATAATTTCTGATCCTCTTTTTCTTAAGTAAGTCCCTTTTAAAATTTATTTAATAATGGCTAAGTGATGATGAACTCTTTTAGCTTTACCTTGTCTGGGAAGCACTTTATCTGCCCTTCCATTCTGAATGATAGTTTTGCTAGATAGAGTATTCTTGGTTGTAGGTCTTTGCTTTACATCATTTTGAATACTTCTTGCCAGGCACTGCTTGCCTGCAAAGTTTCTTTTGAGAAATCAGCTGATTGTCTTATAGGAACCCTTTTGCAGGTAACTCTCTTTTGCTGTTTTTAAGATTCTTTATCTTTAACCTTTGGCCTTTTAATTATGATGTGTCTTGCTCTGGTCCTCCTTGGGTCTAGCTTATTTGGGACTCTGTGCTTCATAGGCTTGTACATCTATTTCCTTTGCCAAATTGAAGAAGTTTTCCTTCAGTATTTTTTCACCTAAGTTTTCAATTTCTTGCTTTGCCTCTTCTTCCTCTGGCACCCCTATGCTTTGGATATTGGCACGCTTAAAGTTACCCCAGAAGTTCCTACGCCTCTCTCTTTTTTTTCAATTCTTGATTCCTCTTTCTATACTGGTTGATTGTTTATCCCTTCCTTATGTTCCAAATCATTGATTTGAACAATAATTAAAACATGCATTTTGTATTTTGTCCCTTCACCCGTGGTTTTGTGTGGATTTTTCTTCAATTCATTTCTTTCTTTCCGTGTTTGCTGTATTTAAGTATATCTGTCAAATCTGTGAGCATTTTAGTCACCAGCATTTTGAACTCTGCATCTGTTAGGTTGGCTATTTCCTTGACTGTTAGGTTGGCTATCTCTTCGTCAATCAGTTCTTTCACTGGTATCTTGGCCTTCTCCCTCTTTTGGGCCACAACTTCTCTGTCCCCTAATCTTGACAGCTTCCTATGTTTGCCTCTGTGTCCTAGGTAGTTCTGTCGCTCATGTTATGTTGGAAGGGGTGGAGCCTCAGGAATTCATCAGTGTGGGGTGACCTGATTCACTACGTTGTGGTATTGCTGTACATTGGAGAGAGTTCTGAGAGGGAACAATGCCACTTGCCCGTTGAATTTGGCAGTTTCCTCCTCTGCCCCAATCCCCACTGGTTTTCACAGTCAGAAGCAGTGTGGCTCTATTTTTCCCAGCGCTGGAATGGTGAGATGTATGGTCTGGCCCTGGGATCACTTCCCAAGTTTAAATACGTGACTGCACTTTTGGCTGCAGTCTCAGTCCCCGAGCTGCTGCTTTAGCTGCTGGCTCTATTTTTCCCAGCAGTGGACCCATGGGCTGCATGGTCTGGCCCAAGGATCGCTTCCCAGGGTTAAATGTATGACTGTGCTTTTTGTTGTGGCCTCGGCTCTGATGCTGCTGCTTCAGCTCTCCTCCCCGGCTCTGTCCCTCCTACCTTTCTGCTGAGTATTTCTTTACGTCTTCATTTGTTGCACTTCCATGTAGTTCAATTTTCTGAAATTTCTGTGTAGTTTTTAGTTAGTTTTGAGGTAAATGTAAATTTCTTCTAGTTGTGAAGGAAATGCAGCGTGTCTGCCTTCTTCTTTCTATCTTTCTTCCATTCTCCCATTCTCCTTCCCTCCCTCTCTCCTTCCCCTTTTCCTTCCTTCCCTCTCTCTTTCTCTCTCTCCCTTCCTTCCTTCCTTCCTTCCTTTCTTCCTTCCTTTCTTTCTTTCTTTCTCTCTTTCTTTCTTTCTTTCTCTCTTCTTTCTTTTTTCCCCTTCTTTCCTTCCTCCCTTTCTTCCTTTCTCCCTCCCTTCCTTCCTCCCTCTATCTCTTTCTCTCCTTCTTTCTCTCTCTTTTGGGGAGAGCATCAATATATTATACAGTATGTTTACCTTGTCACAAATAAGTTAATACTTCTGACAAACACATGATGTATTTCTGCTAAAATTTCTTTATATAGCTATTTTACTTTTGCTAAAGTTAGCTAATTTCCTGCTCTTTCAACTTAGTTTGCTCCAGATTCTGTATATTGGCTTAAAATGAAGGCTGTTGTACACTAAGCAGGCAGCTCCACATCCAACTGCATTCGTTACCTAAAAAAGTCTTCTTTTACACACCTTCCACACTGTGTTTATGTTCAAGAGAAAATTAGATTATGTAGGCATGTGAAACTAGCTGACAGCACCCAGGAATGACTATGATACACCTGTGAATTGCTAGGAGATTCTGCCCTATGGAGGGTGCTATCTATGTGCTCATGAAAAAGACTTACTTTTCTAATGCAATTTCAAATTTGGTTCATTATCTCTTAAATTAGATTAAAGCTAGGCTTTAATCTGAAATTCAAGCAAGATGGTTCTAGAGCCTTCTTTTCTACATAAATGCCACCATCATATAAAGCTGTTTTAAAATGTAGGCTTTATTACTCTTCAGGTATGTTAAATCCAACAGATCAGGACTTACAGTTCCCAGGCGGAGGTTCATGTCACCCCATGGTAGGGGGGTGTGCTCATGTAGAAGTACCAAGGCTGGTCTCAAGGCAGAGGGATCAGGGGGAAAATGTGGGCAGGAGCCTTCACTGTGGTTTCCACAGGAAGAAGTGGGAAAGGTAGAGTTTGCAGGTTTAGGATTGGCTAGCTTGCATAATTTCAGTGGGTTCTGGGGCTGTCTCTAATTGTTTGGCACCTGACCCTGGCATGATTAGGACAGGGTTCAGAGAGAAAGGAGATGATTGGGATAGGGACTCAAGATTGAGTTATTTGCATATGAATAATGTGCTCGGCTGGCTATAGGTTTACTGTCTCTAGAAATAGTCCTGGGAGGGGCAGTCTCTCCGGAGTCAGTGGAACATAAAATGAATATTAGTTAATATATTAAAACATGTATTTTTTTTTTTTTAAGAGAGAAGAAGGAAGAGAGAGAGGGAGACATCTTGTGATCGAGTAACACCAACTGATTGCCTCCCAGACTCAACCATACTGTGGACAAACCCACAACCCAGGCATGTGCCATGACTAGGAATCGAACCCAAACCCTTCTGTTACAGGGTAACGCTCCAACTAGCTAAGCCACACTAGCCAGGGCAGAATATGTATCTTTTGACTTTCAAGAAATGTAATTATCTTTATGCACTTTATTTTTACTGCTTGACATGGTTTGCAGGTTATGTTGCTTTAATGTCATACCAGATCTATTCCGAAAGTATTGAGCCCATGTCAGTATAATTAAAACAGTCTGCGTGGCTGATACTTTCAGGACAGACCTTGTATATTTAAACTTTCTGCCAATAAGCTGTATTTGGAGGCATAATCATTATGTGATGAAGTTCAGGAAAACTCTGACAGGGGTCAGGAAAACCCTGCAATGCTTGGCACTATTCCAGGTCAGGCTCGGAAAGCATAAAAATGCCCTAGCAGAAAAATGCCAGTCACCATTTCCCCAAGATAAGAGGAACATTTTTTCCCTCCTATGACTATATTGTGCTGTGTTCTGAAACAATTATTATTTGACTTAGAGACATCAGGGAGGGAGTCAGCTGCAACCCTGGCTCATAAGGAAACTGGAATGAGACCCCCAAAGCCTCCCTCAGCTTTCCCCTCAGACTATTCAGGGCTTCAGTAGCCTGTGACAAAGCCTGAGTTTCTGGGGACTGCAACACCCAAGAAGGGAGAGAAGGGCATGGATGCAAAAGAGAAAACTCAGGAGAACTTGGGACAAGTAGGATACTTTGATATCTGCTCACTAACTTTCTTCCATAAAACTTAAGTCTAAGTTTTGTTGTGTTAGTGTTTTAAAATAGGTAACAGACCTTGGCTGGTGGCACAGTAGATAAGGCGCCGGCCTGTGAACCCAAAGGTCACTGGTTCAATTCCCAGCCAGGGCACATAACCAGGTTGCAAGCCAGGTCTCCTGCCAGGTCCATAGCTGGAGGCAGGTGAAAGGCAACCATACATTGGTGTCTCCATCTCTGCCTCTTTCCCTACACCTCTCTCTAAAAATAATAAATAAAAAAATATTTAAAAAATAGGTAACAAATTCAAAATGGTTCAAAATAAGAATGTTAGAAAAAAATTAATCCTGAAAAAGCCTTTCTTCCATCCTATGCCTATCCACCACATTCCCCACTTTCTCCCCTAGATAGATGGTCACTTTTACTAGTTTCTTATATATCTTGCATTGTTTCCTCATATAATCAAATATTGATACACAATCTTATTCATTTGTTTATTGCACAAAGGCACTATATTCTATATATCCTGCTTAATGCCTTTCTCTTCTTCACTTGACAGTATAGCTTGGAGATATTCTATATATGTATATAAAGAGCTTTCACCTCCTTTTTCAGTGCTGCATAATATTCTACCATGTGGATGTACTATACTTTTATCAGATCAGTTTTGATATACACTTGGTGGTTTCCAACACGATATCATTGCAAACCATGCTGCAGTTAAGACTGTACCTCAATTCTGATGTGTGCTGATATATAGGTAGCATAAATGTCTAGAAATGGGATCACTAGATCAAAGGGATACAAACTTTTTTTTTAATTTTTTTCTTTTTTAAAATTTTATTGTTGTTGTATTACATCCATCCCCTTTTTGCTCCCCTCTGTCCCCCACCCCACCCACCCATTCCCCCCAAAGTCAGTCCCACCTGTTGTCCATATCCATGTTTCCTTTATACTAGGTTCTTGTCTAAGCTGCTCCCCTTTCTTGCCTCTGCTTCCCCCCTCCCCCCAACCCCTTTCCCCCTGACCACTGAAGGCCTATTCATTGTATTCATATATTTGGTTCTGTTTTGCTTGTTGTTAGTTTTGCTCATTATTGTCCCGTAATGGTTGAGATCATATGATATTTGTCCTCCATTGACTGGCTTATTTCACTAAGTATAATACTCTCCAGTTCCATCCATGTTGTTGCAAAGGGTACAAGTTCCTTCTTTCTTTCTACTATATAGAATTCCATTGTGTAAATGTACCAAAGTTTTTTGATCCAATCATCCACCAATGGGCACTTAGGCTGTTTCCAGCACTTGGCTATTGTAAATAGTGCCGCTATGAACATAGGTGTACATAGGTTCTTATGAATTGGTGTTTCAGGATTCTTTGGGTATAGTCCAAGTAGTAGAATTGCTGGATCAAAAGGCAGTTCCATTTTTAGTTTTTTAAGGAAACCCCATACTGTTTTCCACAGTGGTTGCACCAGCCTACATTCCCACCAACAGTGTATGAGGGTTCCCTTTGCCCCGCATCCTCGCCAACACTTGTTTGTTGATTTGCTGATGATTGCCATTCTGACAGGTGTGAGGTGGTATCTTATTGTGGTTTTAATTTGCATCTCTCTGATGACTAGTGATGTTGAGCATTCTTTCATATGCCTCTGGGCCCTTTGTATCTCATCCTCAGTGAGTTGTCTGTTCAGGTCCTTTGCCCATTTTTTAATTGGGCTGTCTGTCTCCCTGGTGTTGAGTCGCATAAGTTCTTTATATATTTTGGAGATCAGACCCTTGTCTGAGGTATCATTGGCAATTACGTTTTCCCATACAGTTGGTTCCCTTTGAATTTTGCTGATATTTTCTTTAGCTGAACAGAAACTTTTCAATTTGATAGAGTCCCATTTGTTGATTCGTTCTTTTATTTCCTTTGCCCTTGGTGAAGTATCCGTAAACAGGGATACAAACTTTTGATTTGAATATGTAGAACTAAGTTGCTCTCTGTCAAAGCTGTGTCATTTTGTACAATACTTCTACCAGCAGTGGTTGACAGTCCCTGTTTCCCTACAGTGTCATCAACAGAATATATTATAAAATTAACTTTCAAAGTTGCCAAACAAATGATGCCTCTCAGCTTGAGATATTTATGTAGAAAATATCAGCTAACTCCTGCAATGCGTTTCTTCTCTTACTTACTGAGTGACAATTCATATACAACCTGCCCAGTGAGTACAGGTACACAGACACAGGCAGGTGACCCTGGGAGGGAAGGAATAGATTCGATCACAGATGGGGTTGGACTAAAAGTCCTGGAATGTTCCTTCCAGCCTAATTGTCTGGTTTGATATATCTCATCTGTTTATCTCATTTTCTTCTTCCCACCTGATAAAACTTACAAATTAGGATCATGGTCTAAAACATTTGGTAATTGTTTTTCACTTAAGGTGCACTGTGATGTCTAAGTACATGTTGACATTTCATGGACCAGTCTGTTGTTGAAGTGACTGCATGTTTCCTTTTCTTCGTGTGTCAGCCACGCTGAAGGAAGATATGTTTGGGTGTGGAGCAGGGCTGGGTGACTCTGGCAGCTCCTGAAGGAGACTCATTTGGGAAAACAATTCCTTTCTCACACAAAGCAGCCCAGCGATCAGAGCAGACCCATTCATTGGCTTTAATCTTGTCTGAAGTCTCCTGGGAATCAACCCCCAAAACAAACACAGGGTGTTTCCTCCATCACTTCCCTTCAAAACACTTTGCTACCATTATCTAATCAATCTCATAGCAGGTTGTGGAAAGGAAGAAGGTTTTCCTTATGTCATGAGCCTGTTAAGTCAGGACAGCACAAGGCAATGTGACAAGGAGCAGAAGGCAGATTTCCTGTGGCTTTCCTCCTGCTGGTTGCCTGTGGGAGACCTCTGCTCTAGTGTGTCTCCTGCCTGGTCTCTGGATATCTTGGGTATTTGAGGCTGGTAGTCTATGAACTGAAGGCCCTTGATCATAGTCATTGGCAGCTGAGGCTTTCTGAACTCTGTCTAGGTAAATGCAAATGTCTTTTGAGCTTCCGTAAAATAGGAATAATAATCTGTGCATCATAGGATTAATTGAGAAGATAAAATGAGATAATGGACACAATGGTGTTTGACACATAGTAGCCAGACATTAATTCATTCAGGTAAAACTAACCAACCAACTAACCATCCAACCAAACCCGACATCATCATCATCATTATTATCATCATCCCCACCACCACCAAAATAGCTTGACCCAATTAGTTCAGTGCCTTCTGAAAAGCATCACAACAAATTGGAGTGCTGCTCTGCCTGGCTGTTGTTGGGTGGGTAACTGTGCAAAGCAGCGATGGGTGTGCAAGGAGTTTAGGTTCTGCAACTGGACAGCCTGAGTTCAAAGCTTAGCTCTACCACTTCCCAGCTGGGTGAGCTGGAACTAGTTCCTTAATTGTTTTGTGCCTCAGTTATCTTGCCTGTAAAGTGGCCAATAATAATAGGACCTGCTTTGTAGGACTGTTGTGAGAAAAGCTGTGCTAACTCACCTAAGGAACTCAGGTCAGTTCCTGGCTCCTGGGCGAACTCAATCAGTCAGCTTTTGTCACTGTACAAGCCTGGCCCAGTGTAGTGCTATTATTGCACAGACCTGTCTTTCTCCATAGGCATGAAAATTGCAAAGACAAGCAATTCATATCACTACAAATTAGGAACCAGAAAGTGATTTGATTGTGTTGTGTATTGCCATCAAGTGTAAACTGACCAGCTAAATGCCTGCTTTGCATGGAGCAAGTGGGCATATATGAGGGTTTATATGTCAGGAGGAGATTCCTTTAAGAGTTCCTTGCAAGCTTTTGACTCATGGCACAGCTCTCATGCAAAGACGGGGCTACAGGATGGCAGAGCTAATCATAAATCGGAGGTATGCTTTCTTTTAGTTCAATGGGGGGAAAACCTGCCTAGTACCACAGGACAGATAGACATGAGGCTCCCTGGGAAATGGGGCACTGAGGATCAACATCACATTGATTCTGTCATCAGCCAGTTATAAGGAAGTCTGGAGAGGTTAGATGAGTTCTTATTTGAAATAAAGATCTCTTTGACCCAAATGAAGGCTCCCACAATGGTGAAGGGGATTGACCAAATTATTTGTGACAAAGACCATAAAAACAAGAGAATTTAATTTGAAAATTAGGAGCATCTGAGAACTAAAAGGCACAGTTCTGGCCAAATGACTTGAAGCAATTCTTAATATTCATATGGGATAAGTTACAAAGCCAAGGAGAGGCTAGAAAGCAAGAGACAGGAATGCTTTGGCCACCAAGTTGTAGTGGAGGGGCAATGTGAGGCATCGCAGGGAAGCGGGGAGAACCACCTGTGTTCATGGTGATAAAGAGCCCTTTGTGCTACACCCAGCGTGTGATACTCTGCACATATCAATTCATGTAAAATTTCAGCAGCCTGATAGGCAGGTACTATTATTACCTTCTGTAATACAGAAGGCAGAACCAAGGCACAGAGACTAATCTTTTGAGGCCAACCAGGGTTTGAATGAAGACTGTCAAGTGTGATGGCAGGACCCAAATCCCCAGCACTGCCCTGTACTGCTGCCTTAGTGGTGCCATCATTATGGTGGAAAATATGTCACTTGGTGACTTGGCAGTGAGCTTTAACCAGGGAAACAAAGCAAGCTGGTGGCCAGACTGTTCCCTCTCACAGGGGAGCCTCCAAAGCCCTTAATGGGGAAGGGTGCACGGAGACTTCCTTCTCCTGCTTCCCTTCCTTCTCCCTCCTCCCTCTTCCCTCCTCTTTCTTCTTCTTAACTGGTTAATACAGACAATTTAATACACATACCCATCGTCTGTTTCAACAATTATCACCCATTTTCAGTCTCATTTTATCTACCATCATCACTTTTTTTCTGGAATATTTTAAAGGAAGTCCCAGACATCATGTCATTTCATCAGTACACACATGTGTTTAACAGACATGGACTTTGTAAAAAACATAACCATCAAGTCATTATCACATGTAATAAAATGAACAATGATTCCTTAATATCACCCAATATCCAGTCCATATTCAAATTTCCCTGATAGTCTTTAAGATGTTTTTACAAGTGATTTGTTCAAGTCAGGTTCCAAATAAAGGCCACCCATTGTATCTGGCTGTTACACTTTTAAAGTTTCTCAAACTTTTTTAAATTATCTTTTAATTTTGTAATAGTTTTAGATTTATAGAAAAGTTAAAAACCTAATTCAGAGTTCCTATGTATTCTTCACCTAGTTTTCCTTTATCTTAATGTCTTATACAACAATGGTGCATTTGTCAAAAATAAGAGATTAATATTGGTACATTACTAGTAACTAATTTTCAGAGTTTATTCATATCTCATCAGTTTTCCCACCAATGTCCCTTTTCTGTTCCAGGATCCAATCCAATGCTTTTGGTAAGTCTCTTTTAATTTATAACAGCTCACCTTCTTTTCTTTCTTTTTCCCTTCATGCCGTTGATGTTTGAAGAAACAAGGTCAACTGGCTCAGAAAATGTCCTGCTTTTGGACTTGGCCGATTGCTTCCTTCTGGTGTTAATTTGTTTCTCTCTCTCCTGTATTTTCTACACACTCATGGTTAGGTATAGAGGCTTCATTAGACTGAGGTTCCATTTCTTCTTTAGACATGAATCCTTCATGAATGGTCCTATTAAATTATATTGCGAGGCACATAATGTCTGGAGATTCCACTTGCAGTGATTTTGGGGGGTCTTTTGTGACCTCATGTTACATATTGGTTTGATCTATGATTGTACTTTTTCAAAATCCAAGTTTTTTTCTCATCTCATTTTCCCTCATATCATTAAAGTCTCTGCTTCAATGTCACTTCTTCCCAGAGGCCAACCCCTGCCTCTCTATTGAAAAGTGTTCTCCATCCCTCATATCACCTGAAATTTTAAAATGAATTTCCTATTGTTTTCTTATTGATTGCCAGAACCCTGAGCAGATCGTTTGTGTCCTGATAGTAGGGCCTTGGTCTGTCTTGTTCACTGAACACATGGTATATTTCTTTCCAATAGTTTTATCCGAATTAGAGAAATCTCTTCCTCCCCTAACTGAATCTGTTTTGTTAGGGCTTATCTTTTTTAATTTTCTTGTTGTTGTATTACATCCATCCCCTTTTTGCTCCCCTCTGTCCTCCTCCCCATCCACCCATTACCCCGAAAGTCAGTCCCACCCGTTGTCCTTGTCTATGGTTTCTTTATACTAGGTTCTTGTCTAAACTGCTCCCCTTCCTTGCCTCTGCCTTCCCCCAACCCCCTTACCCCCTGACCACTGAAGGCCTTATTCACTGTATTCATATATTTGGTTCTGTTTTGCTTGTTGTTAGTTTTGTTCATTATTGTTCTATAATGGGTGAGATCATATGGTATTTGTAGGGCTTTTCTTTTAAACGATTCTCCTGCTGCAATGACAAAATTCTTACAGCTAAGTTCCTGTCATGTTCTAAGCACTCAGTAAATACTTGTCAAGTGAATCAATGGGTTGATGATCTTATATATGTTGGAGGTGGAGGGTTAGACTGCGAGGGAGATGGGAAGGAGCGCAGGGCAGGCTGTGTGGGAAGTAGTCTGGCTGGGTTCCCACCCGGGCTCCTCATGATCAGCTCTATGACTTCACGGTTCTGTCTCCAGCATGGATTTGTCTTTTGAACTCTAGGTATGTCCCTTCAGTGACCTTCTCCCAAAATTTCCTTGGCCTCACATTCAGTGTATCCCCAAATTAATTCCTTTTTTCTACCTGACCAACATGCTTCCCCATTCCCAGGCTTAGTTCATGGCATTTCTAGAAGTGGGAATTATTTGTAGGGACTAAGGTCAGACTTCCTGCATCCAAATCTCAGCTCTGCCCATGGACCTCTCTGTGCTTTAGTTTTCCCATCTGTAAAATGAAGATAATAATGATACCCATCTCATTAGATTTTTGGGTGTAACAACAGAGTATGTAGTCTAGGTGCTTGGGACAGTATCTGCATCCAGGAAGCTGGGGCTGTGTGCACCACACATTATCACAATTATAGTTACTTTGTCTCCTGAACAGGGATTCAGAGTCATCTTAGATAGCCCCTCCCCACTTCATGGTCCTGCTAATCCAGCACTGCCCAATAGAAACATAATGTAAAGTTCAGATGAGATTGAATTTTCTAATAGCCACATTAAATACATTGAAGAGAATTAAAGAAAATTAATCTAACAATTTTACTTAGCCCAATATATAAAGACACAATCATTTCACCATAGAAGAAATATGAGAGTTATTAGTGAGATATTTTACTTTGAAAAAAATTCTTGGCCCTGGCTGGTATGGTTCAGTGGATTGAGCACTGGTCTGTGAACCAAAGTGTTGCTGGTTCAATTCCCAGTCAGGACACATGTCTGGTTGTGGGCCAGGTCCCCAGTTTGGGGAGGGGATGGAGTATGAGAGGCAACCATACATTGATGTCTCTATTCCTCTCTTTCTCCCTCCCTTCCCCCCTCTCTCTCTCTCAAAAAAAAAAAAAAAGGAACTACATCTTTAAAACCTAGTGTGTGCAAGGTCTGTCCCAAAAGTATAGAACCAATATCAATATAATTAAAACATTTTGCACTACCCATACTTTCGGGACCGACTTCATATACTTATAGCATGTGCCACTTTGGACCAGCTGCATCTCAGAGCTCAGTGGCCACATGCGCTGGTGGCTACCGTATGTGATAGCACAGGTCTAATTGGTCAGCAAGTTTGGTGGATTCTCTCTAATCTGCTCTCTCATCACCATGTCCACTAATCTTTACATTTTGTTTTTAACACTTCTCTGCAAGAGCCTCCAACCTGGTTTTCCCAGCCTCTCACCGTCACTGCTCCTGTTTGCTTTACTTTCTGCACCCAAAGAAATGTTTCCAACATGCACATCTGACTATTACTTGCCCTGTTGAAACTCGTTCAGAGGTGCTCCATCCCCTGCAAATGGGACAACTTTGGCCTCCTTAGCTCCTAATGATGTGTCCCTGCCAGTCCAGCCATACGGCCCCGTTTCTTGTCCTCCTCCATATCCTCTGCTTAGCGGCCTTCTGTGCCATCCCCTGCTCAGGCTGTTCCCCCTTCTGACACCTCTAATTTTCTCACTGATGAACTCCTACTTATCCCTAACACTTAGCTCGCATAGATCTCTTCTGAGACACCTGTAACCCCCAGAGGCTGATCTAGCTGTCGGTACCTCTTCTGGCACCTCCCAAACACCCTGTGCATGTTTCTGTTTCAGCAGGTGTCACTCTGCTTGTACCTGTGGGTTTGCTTATCCATCTTCCCAACTTCTTAGGACAGGAGCTGTGACTCTTGCCGCTGGCTCCTGGGCACCGAGCCATATGCAATCTCAGCTGCTGCAATTTCCTAACACTGTTGATATAGCTTGCTCTGAGATTTATGTGTGTAAAAGGGAGTAGTGAGAGATCATTTTAGAAAGATAGTTGGTGCCAGGTGGTGAAGGGCATTGACTGCCAGGCCAAGGAGAGTTCAGACTTTATTCTATAGACAACAGGGAGCCATGATGGGTGTTAGAGGGAGAGCAGCTGGGACAAGGGATAAAGCCAAGCAGGCACTTTGATCTGAGTGTTAGGCTCAAAGTGAGATTAAAACCATCTCCTTGGCACCCTCTAGAAAGGCCTGGAAGGGAATGACATAATCTGCATTCTGAAACCAACTTTCTTGAAAGCCATTACTTAGGGATGGGCTGCAGAGAGGAATTGAGGAGAAGAACTAACATACCTCAAGCTTCTATAGGACAGGCCCTTTTCTAACTTTTTATGTAAGAATGTATGTAGGGATGAACTTCCCTAGTGACCCTAGGGAAGAACATTCTTCTTATCTTACAGAGAGTGAAGGAAACGGAAGGTTTCTTAACTGAGGTTAAGAAAGTTGTTCAAAGTGCCCCATAGAAAGTGCCTCAGTGGTGGTCCGGTTGGACCTGAGCGCTTGCTGGGGTGTGGGGAGCCACAGAGGAAAACCAGGAGAGACTCCGGCAGGAACAGGTGAGCGCTGTACCCTGAACATGACACCTGAGCAAATGCGTAGCAGCCACTGGGCGGCACCAGGAGGTGTGTGCTGGACTGTGGGGCTGCTTCCCCATGGTCAAGCCTCTCTGGGTGGCCCTGGGAGAGCACACGTATCAGATTGAAAGTGCCTTTGAGTGGACTCAGACAGCCGCACAGGGCTTTGAAACAAAAATGGGTTACTTACTTTGTCCCTCTCATCCCCATAAGATTTTGATTAAATTGACAGGGTCTTCTGGTTACAACCAATGCCTTAGTTTTAATAACGCCTTGATTTGAAAATCCTTGAAATAATTTTTGGCTCCTTTAGCATGAAAAGATTTCCCTCCAAAGCCTTTAATTCTGCAGTCCTCCATTTTTCCAATCAAAGGAAAATCCACAGGACTTTCATGGTCTTAATGACACTCTAATCAGAGTTCCATCCTGACTGCTTTCTCTCCCCTCTTCCCGCCCTTTTATTTTTATTTTTCCCCCGGTTTCTCAATGAAGGGCTTATCTAGACTTTGTTTCAACTTCAAACAGACACTTCATAATAGTAAATTGCAGTAAGGTTTTATCGAGTGAAACAACCTTTCATGCTCTTTCCTCTGGGCCTTAGTGTCAAAGTCACCCCTTAGGGAATACCGCCTGCCTTCCTGTCTGGTTTTCAGCAAAGCCTGACTTCTGAGGAGCACAGGGAAGGGGTTTTACATTATGTACAGTGAAGACCTCCATGGGAAGTCCTTATAAGAGAATGGTAGGCTGATATTTATGAGGCTATCTGGAAACTTTTGGTCTGAAGATCATACCTGACAATCCTTTCCAAAGGGCTAAATTCAATAATTTTGGATAAAGATGTGATCAGGGCTGGTACCAGACCCTCTCAGAATGAAGGACAAGGACATTTGACATTTTCATCTGCGGTCCCCTCTTTTCCTGTGCCACGTAGTGAGAAATAAGAAGCACAACTATATTGCCCAGAGCCCAACAATTTAATGGATGTCTTCCAGATGCGACCCCTCAGGAGCGCTGTTTGGCCCTGGCTCTCCTCTTTCTCAGGGCTTGGGAGAATGAGCCGAATAATTCACTGATTTCCTCAGATATCCAGCTAATACTTATTAAGCGTTGGCTGAGCTGATCTTTATGTCCAGGGAGGCATGATGATGGGAAATTACCTTTTGTCCTAGTGTGTACAATGCATTGTGGGGAAGATGGCAAACGTGTTGAGAAGTAAGCATGGCCAGGGGAAGGGGGCCCATCTGGAAGGTGTGGAACGATCTTGGAGCACAGAGTGGGCATCAATCCTGTTGGAGGGTTGGTGAAGAGCTGGCTTCTGAAGAAGGCTCACCAGAAGGAGACAGAACAAGAGCAGAAGAGTGTCTTAGTTTGTTAGGGCAGCTATAATAGAATACCACAGACTGGGAGGCTTGTAAACAACAGACATTTCTTTCTCATGGCTCTACAGGCTGAGAAGTCCAAGATCTTGGTGCAGGAATTTGATGTGGTGAGCACATGCTTTTTGGTTCATAGACATCCAACCCCTTGTTAGGGAAGATGGGGTGAGGGAGCTCTGTGGGGTCTTTTTATAAGGACACTGATCTCTTTTAGGAGGGTGTCACTATGCTGACCTAAGCACCTCCCAAAAGCTGTGCCACCTACTATCACATTAGAGATTAGGATTTCAACATCTGAATTAGCAAGGGGGAGGAGACAGAAACAGTCTCTAGCAAAGGACATGCTATACAGAGGGAGCAGTCTGTGCAGCCATGGCAATGGGGAAGGTCTCAGCCCATAGAGGGTTTCCAAGTGCCGCTCTGTGGCTAGATCATAGGGAAGGGGTGTAGAGAAGGGGAGAGGATAAGAGAGGAATGTGTGCATTTCGTGGGGGGATAGGCAGGAAGACAGGTCAAGAAAAGGTGTCAGAAGACCTAACTGCCCAGTCAAGGAGGTGCAGATGGAGAGCCAGCAGAGGTCTGTTTCCAAGAGTGATGGGATCACATTGTATTTTGGGAGGAACTTTCTGGCAGCCACACAGAAGAAAGGGTACAGGGAGTGGACACAGGAGGCCAGAGCATATTTTAGGAAGTTATTCCAAAAGCTCATGGAGGACCTGACAAAAGCCAGATGGAACAAGCACCTTGGCAGCACTTGTGAGAGTTGGCAGGGGAGGAAGGGGACAGGGAAAAAATCTAAGAGTTATCTAGAATTGACGGGACTTGTAAATCCCCACTGAATATGGGGCGGCAGTTGGGGTAGCGGTTGGATTTCATTCTGGATGGTGGGTGCACGTGAGGTGAGGGTTGCCCACAGCGCTGAAAATGCCCTGCTCATTTCTGCAGAGGGTCGATTGGTTCCTGCCGTCCATCCTGGGCTCTGTGGGCTGAGCCTACTGGGAGATGTCCATACAAAAACTGGGGTCACCTTTCCTTAATTTGCGCAAGTGTGGGCAGAATGGAGCTCAGCTCTTAACCTGCAGAGTTCGAAGGCCTCTGGGTGGTGAAGATGCAGATGTCTGAGGGTGTTCCATGGCAGCAGCCTGGGGCACTTAGGGGACAGGGACATTCAGAGCAATAGGACCAAGCAGTGGCAGTGGCACCACCCAGGTGGTGATCTCCCAGGCCTAATGCTGGTTTCCTGTCACACCTGGCTTTTGCACTCACCTTCGATTTTGCTCCTAGAGTCTGCAATCCCCACCCCACTCAGCTGTCTAACTTTGGATCCCTGGTGCCACCTCTAGCCTGAGCCTGGCCCCCAAAGACCCACAAACAACTACTCCTCATGGGTTTTGCATGAGCCCTGTACTTCTGAGTAGAACTGGGGTTAAGGATGAAATTCTAGAGTCAGGGTAGATAGAGGGAGAAAGGTGTCAGTGGACAGACTGCATGCATCACAACGCAAAGCCCTCACTCACTTGGGCAGCTCTTTAGGGAGATGGCCTCTCTCAAGCTCTCGTTCATGCCTGCGGGGCGTGCATGCCCCTGGTGTGTGCACAGGTATGTGCACAGGTGTGTGCACAGGCTGAGCTCCCCAGCCATTCTGCTTCCCAGCCCTTTCAACACAGCACGTAATCCTGCCTTTGCCCCTTTGCCATGCTCCTGCTCAAAGTACCACCAGACTCCCAGCCTCCAGTTTCTCCTCTGAGCTGTTAACTTTGGATCATATGGCATCAGAGACCATGTCTATTTGTACCCTTCCTAAGGGCCCTGTAAGTCCAACTGAGGGTGAAATGAAGTCTAACCTGATGGTTTGGTTTGTCATGGATGAGGGTTTGAAAGACACAGCTGGGACCTGCAGATGGATAAGCATCAAAAGGTCTAACCTTGCCCTCATGAGGTCATTTTCTAACAGCTTCTGAAGGGCAAAGGGCCACTTTGCACCAAGCCACCAAACCACGTTTGTGTGATGCTGCAATGACAACTGACATCACAAACAAAAGATGCCCAATGATAGTCAGAGGTGAAGTGAGTGGAAGAGTTTTCATCTGTACTCAGGGATCCAGGCTGAGCAGGGTCCAGCCCAGGGAAGGTTTGCTCTGACGGGAACTAAGAGGACTTGGTGAACCCCTTCTCCCTCTTCTCTCTTTGCCTTGGAAGTGGCACAGGTTCTTTCTGGTCATATTCCTTTGGCCAGAGCTAGTCGTGTGGCTCTGCCCAGCAGTAAGGGAGGCTTCTGAGGGATGTCTTCTCTGTGTCCAGAGTGGACAGAAAATCCAGATGTTGTCAAGCACCGGTAGAGTCTATGACACTTATTCATGCCTGCTTGGGGGAAATTCTACAGTTGTTTAGGTCCCTTTCTTGCCTTTGGGTCTAGGATCACAATCTGAGGGCCATCAGTAGTGCTTTCTGCTTAATTACAACATTTCCGCCAGTTGTTACCCGGCTCTGCCTGGATTCCTCTAGTGGTGGCAAACTCACCCCCTGCCACCATACAGCTCAGTCCAACCTATTACAAAGTCCTTCCTAAAATTCAGTTGACATCTTTCATCCATTGGACCCCAAATTCATCCTTGAGGCTCGGACAAGTTTAATTATTTTTTCCTTGAGGCTTGGAAAAGCTGGATCACTTCCCTCTAGTATTTCCTTGTCTATTTCCCACCAACATCCCTCTTGCATCATCCACCCTTGCAGCTCTCCTCTTCACTCACCGATGGTTTATTTTACTACCAGCCCTTTGGTAGGAGCTCCAAGTGCTGAAATTGCAGAACTGGGCAGTGCAGGGGCTGTAAAGAGCTGAGTGGGGAGAGTCCTGGACAGAGCTTCCCCTACAAGCAAACCCTCAGCTGGGACATTTTTGGGTGGAACATCATGATGGAGCTTCATTGTTTGAACCCCCTATCGTCTTCATGCCTGTGTCAGAGTAAAGCTTGTAAAGTTGGCATTCCATTGGGTGTTGCCTCTTTTTTGTTCTACAGTTTCAGTTCCCTGCAATGGACTGAATGTTCATTTGCCCCCACCCCAACCACCCCAATGCATATGCTGAGATCCTCCTCCCCAAAATGATGGCATTAAAGGATCAAGGCTTTGGGAGTGAGTTAGGTCATGGGGATGGAGCCCTCATAAATGTGATTAGTGCCCTTATAAAAGGGATCTCAGAAAGCCCCCTTTCCCTTTCCACCATGTGGGGACACAATGAAAAGACAGCTGTCTATGAACTGGGAAGCAGGCTGTTACCTGACACTTCATCTACTGATGGCTTGATCTCAGACTTCCAGTCTCCAGAACTGTGAGAAATAAATTTATATTGTTTATAATTCCCCAATTAATGGTATTTTGCTGTAGCAGCCTGAGCAGACTAAGATATCCCCTTTCATCGTTTATCACCACATAATCTTATTAAGCTCCTAGGGAGGCACTGGTTTAGCCGCAGCTACGTTGGCCAGCAGTCAAACTTCTCACCACCACATTTTAGTTGGGGTTTCAGTATAGACTTGGGCATACTCCATATTTTTTAGTGTTTTGTAAGTTTTGCATTTCCTTTAAAAAAAAAACAAAAGACTTCTGTTTAAGATCATGGGCTATATTGTAATAGCCACCTATTTTGCTGTCTTCTGATCACCTATTTCACTGGCAATGTTTGGACAAACAGGTAGGCTTATGCTCATAGGTATGCTGAGCAAAGAAACATTCCCTTTTTATATATATATATTTTTAAAGATTTTATTTCATTATTTTTAGAAAGAGGGGAAGGGAGAGAGGCAGAGAGGGAGAGAGACATCCATGTATGGTTGCTTTTCACCTGCCTCCAGCCACAGACCTGACTGGAGACCTGGTTTGCAACCTGGTTATGTGCCCTGGCTGGGGAATCGAACCAGTGACCTTTGGGTTCGCAGGCCGACGCCTTATCCACTGTGCTACCAGCCAGGGCAAGAAACATTCCTTTTTATAGGGCCTGGGTGGAATTGTGGGGGTGTCTAGGTAAAGAAAATTCACAATCTCCAAAATATTCATGTTCTATTCATATTCTGCCCTGCTCAAGCACCGAGTTTGGAGCAAAACAAAAAAGCCCTTCTGTGGTGACCTTCTCAATACCTTGAGTCAACTCCAGCCCATTTTTGGATGGTCCTGGAATCAGAACAGCTGGGAACATGGGCTGCTGGAGAAATCAGTATGAAAATCACTCTGTTCCGACATTGCCTCCCTGGACTTCAAGGAGAACTGCAGAATCCATGTCCTATAGGGCACTCTGGGGAGGGGGGATTTCTGTTTTAGATTAACAGGAGGATTTATCATGCCAGAGGGTCAATATTTACCTTGGCTCCAGCCTGATGAGTATTTACTTCTTTGTTCAGTGGCTCTCCCTGCTGACTTCAGCACAAGCAAATATCTGCTTTGTGTCTGCTGAAGAGGATCCCAGCTGATCTTTTCTTATCAGAAAGGCCTGGAAACTTAGCCACAGAGGAGCCCACTTCTCTGGTGGTGATGGGGGTGGGTGGGTGGGGGTAGGGGTTTGTCTTCTTCCACCAAGAAATCTGATCCCTCTTTGTAAAAATAACCCCAGTTCTAAGGTGCCTTTGAACTTACAGAAAGGAAAGCACACAGGATCCCAGAAAAATCACTTTTCCTCTCATTTCCTCATCTGAAAGATCCGGATTCTGAGAATGCCTGCCTGTCTGTGTTTGAGGAAGTAAGTAAAGATGTAGTGAAGCACACCCGACTCTTATTTGTCCAATTTTTATTATATTGAGGTTTCTGGGGTTATGTGATCGGCAAAGGTCACCAAGGAACTGGGAAAGGAGGTGCCATCTCTACAACAGGGTTCCCAATTCCAAGCCTTTCATCCTCTTTCTTGGGCTCTTAGGAACAACAGTTTCTGCTTCTACTGAGATTTTAACAGGTATTTAGGGAGTGCAGCGACGGAGTTTGAAATATGGAGACGAGCACTGTGTGGAGGGCTGATCAGAGGCCAACCAGGGAAGATAATGTTTGGAAATGTGATAGACCTTCCCAGGCACAGCTGCGCCAGGTTTTCCTGGGCTGCCCAAAGTCTCCCTCTCTTGCCACCCGCTGCAAATGTGTCTTGAAAAATAATGTAAAAGGTGCTGCCTACGCAGTGACATTTCAGTACAATATCTGTTTCAAAATGAAGTTTTGTTTTAAATCATTGACCACCAGAGTAAGATGTATCCGGTTATCCTGGAGCTCCAACTCTTCTGAGAAATCTCTGAGCACTTCCAGGTGTGAACCGACTGGCTGCCCCAATCCTGGGGGTTTAAGGAGGGTGTGTTAATTCTGTCCCTCACCAAAGCCTTGCAAATATTCAATAATAATAATTAAGCTTACCGAGCATTACAATGTGTCAGGCACACCATTCCAAGTACTTGATGTAAATAATTCATTGAATTCTTTTCAGTAAATCTATATATATGTTAGGTGCTGTTATTATTATTATTATTATTATTATTATTATCTTACAGATGTGGATGCTCAGGGAGGTTAACTAAATTGTCCAAGGTCACACAGCTGGTATTTAGAGTTGGACACCACTAACTGGGGTTCTGGGGGTCAAGGAAAGTCTACAGTGTGATACCACAGCATCTTTCTCCATTCTTCTTTGCTCCTGTGGCCCTGCTGTAGGTGCTACAGTGGAAAATCTTGCCTACAAGAGTGACTGTTTAATAAGGTTGGGTATATCAATTGTTGCCTTGGAGACAGGAGCGGAGGCTGAAGGATGGGAAAGGTGAATTACAGATGCTCATAACTGGGAAGTTCCTCAGAGACAAACCAATCCATTCTTCATTATTTACTCCAGGCCACTCAGTAAGTTAGTGGGGGACTCAGGAGCTGACTTGGGTCTTCTTGGTCTGGGTTGTGTGGACAACAACGCATCTCTTGATTTTATGTATTTTTGTGCTTTTATCCTTTACCATCTACATGGAACCACCTCTAGTTTGTGGACCATTTGTCCATACTGCCTGCTGATTTTTCAAAAAAGATTTTATCCATTAATTTCAGAAAGAGGGGAAGGGAGAGAGGCAGAGAGGGAGAGAGACATCAGTGTATGGTTGCCCCGCCCCTGCCTCCAGCTATGGATCTGGCTGGAGACCTGGCCTGCAACCCAGTCATGTGCCCTGGCTGGGAATCGAACCAGCGACCCTTGGGCTTGCAGGCCTGCGCACCATCCACTGTGCCACCAGCCAGAGTCCTGCCTGTTGACTTTTGAAGGAAAAAAAGGCCATTTTATTATTTTTTATTTTATTATTTATTTATTAATATTTTATTTATTACTTTTAGAGAGAGGGGAAAGGAGAGAGGCAGAGAGGGGGAGAAACATCAATGCATGGTTGCCCTTCACGTGCCTCCAGCCACAGACCTGGCTGGAGACCTGGCTTGCAATATGGTTATGTGCTCTGGCTGGGAATGGAACCAGTGACCTTTGGGTGTGAAGGCTGGTGCTCTATTCACAGTGCTGCAAGCCAGGGGAAAAAGGCTATTTTAATGCTTCCTATGGAATAGGATAAGCAGTTTGAGGGTGAGAACTGTTATTGGCTTCTCTAAGAACCTTCACTGCACCTGGGATAATGCTGGACACACAGACTTTCCTTGGTACATGTTCATGGGACCAGAATGAACGTCATGTCCTGGTGTGAAGAGGAGGACCAAACTTGGACAACTGCCTCAGTCCTGAAGTTTCTGAGATGTATTCATTCTTTTCCTAGAGCTTTCTGTTCTCAAAGAATCCTGTGATATATGAGTAGTGTTCCCCCTTCCGTTACTGGTCCCTCTAGCTTGGGTGCAGGCTCTGGCACTGGGAAAATGAATTGAAGATAAAAACAAACTTTTCGTTCCCTTACTGTAATACCTGCAACATGAAGCCAATTCATAGCACCATGGCCGTTTCTGGTCTTTAAGAGCTCATTATGCAAGTAAAGGAGGGGAAGGAGGAAGGCAGAATTCTTACAAATGCCTGGGTCCGGGGGATGATTTCATCATTTACTATGTGTTGGCCAGCTGCCCAAGGAGCACAGTTCAGATTCCTTTAGGGGGAAGCACTGGAAATCCCCTGATAGCCAAAATTCTCCAAATCTTCTAGGCCTTGAGAGAGGGATGAAAATCAAGAAGAAGGAAGTGGTCCTAAGTCCAAGTTATGTTTTCCATTAGGGGGCTGTCCACTCTGAGATGGTTCTACCCATCCTGATTCCTAGATGGAGACTGGACTTAGGAAGTGTGGAAGTTCCATTTGAAAGGCTTGGCTGGATTCAAGGGAAGTAAGTTGATAAGGACGGGTAGTTTGGGGAGATGGTGGAGTGGATTGGGTCTGATATCCCAATGTGTACTCCAGGGGTATCTATGGGACATGTACATATGGGTACATATTGGAATATGCAGACAAGAAGACAAAAGCCAATGGAGTGTTGCCATCCATTAAGCACTTCCATATTTGGTGTCTTCTCTCCAGTCCTACAGGTATTTTACAGACTGCTGTACTGTTAGCAGGAGCGGGGCCAGTCTCAGGGCCTCCACCAGCCCCGAGGGTGCTTTTGGGAGAATTGGAAAGACTCCTAGCTTGGGGAAGGAGGCACAGGATGCATTTCAGGTATGTCTTTCTCTTAGGCAGGGTCAAGTACTGTGGGGATCCTGCAGCCTAGAAAAGACCAACTTGTGGTGGAGGGCTCATGTATGAATTGGAACTCACCCTTTTCATCTGTTAAAAGGTGAGCTTGTATTACACCTTCCCCAGCATCTTTCCAGATTGGATGCCTCATGCACCTGAGATTCTAGGGGCCAATCTTCACTTAAGTTGAGAGCTTCCCTCATTTCCAGCGACTTTCATCTGGAGAGAGAGCGGTGGAGGTAAGGGCTGAAGGTGAAAGGTGGAGCCTGGGTGTGCAATGGTTTGGTCCAAAGAACCCTGGACAAGGAGCGTGCATTTTTCTGGCTTAATGTTTTTGAGCCTCAGTTTCCACCTCTGAAAAATGGAGAGAGCCTAATAGAGGGAGCAATGTTGTGGGAATTTAAACAAATTTCCCAGGTGAAATTTCTAGGCAAAGCGTGGGTACTCCACAAGCGTTTGCGGACCCGAAGAGGGTTTGGTTGGGAAGGTTCTAGAGTGTGTGTGCGGGGACCCCAGCTCAAGGTCTGGTTCTCAGGGATTTCGGCTTTTGAGACTCAGCGGAGTTCCAGCCCCAACGCTGTGGCCACTGTCACCTCCTGGGCCCCGGACCGCCGAGGGTTAATGAGAAAGCCCCACGCCCCCTTTGACGGCGTAGAGCCCACCTCGCTGAATTTTAAAAGGCGGCCCTGGAGAGGCGTGGGCGCCCTCCAGGCACTTTCAGCTCGGACCCCGACTCGGCTCGCCGGTCCCCTCGCTCTTTGGGCGGGGGCAGGGGGTTCGGTCCCTCCGCTGGTGCGCTCCCCGCTGTTCTCCCGCCCGGGGTTCCGGGTCCCCGCCGGCGGCCGTGCAAGATGAAGCTGGCTCTCCTTCTGCCTTGGGCGTGCTGCTGCCTCTGTGGGTCGGCGCTGGGCACCGGCTTTCTCTACCCCTTCCCGGCGGCAGCCCTGCCGCAGCACGGCTACCCCGAGCCGGGCGCCGGCTCCCCCGGCAGCGGCTACGGGGGCCGCCGGTGAGTCCTGAGGCCGGTGGGGCCTGGGGGTGCTGGTCGGTCGAGGACTGGGGGCTGGGGACGCGGGGTGGTCGGGGGCTTAAGACAAGGACAGTGGGGGCCGGAGGGGCGGGTCGACGGGGCCTGGGGTGCTGGTCGGTCGAGGACTGGGGGCTGGGGACGCGGGGTGGTCGCTGCCTGGGGGTAAGGGCAGTGGGGGCTGGAAGACAGGGGCCGAGGGACTAAAGGTGCGGGGCCCACCCGCTCCGTTTTCCCTCCTCTCCCAACCTCCTTCCCTTCGGCTCCGGCTTTGGGTGGAGGGGGCTGAAACCTGAGGCAGGGCCAAGGGAGGCTGCCGTCGGCTGCCCCGGGTTGGTGGCTCCGGCCCTGGACGTTCACCGGCTCACGTGGCGCCGCCGGGCTCACCTGCGCAACCGCGGCTTTGTGTTGGACAGCAGGTTCCCGGGTTGCCAAGGCCGCGCGTCCAGGTCCCCCGCCTCTCCTGCAGGCAGCCGAGGGGCACCGGAGGGGCGATTCTGTCCGGTCTTTTGGGCTGAGACGGCGGAGGAGCCTCAGCTGCTGCCGTCCAGCTTTCTGGAGACGTGGAACCGACTCGGATCGGATGGATCCGCGGCGGGTCTGAGAACCGGCCGGGTCACGGAGCCCGCGGTGCCGGGACCCACGGCTGCCTCTTCCTCCGCCGGCAGGTGGCGCCCTGGCCACCTCCGCAAAGGTTAGGGCAGGGTCTCCCTGCGCAGCGGTTGAATTCTCCTGGAAAACGCTAAGCACGCGAGTAAAAGTTGCCAAATGCCTCATTTGCGCAACTCATTCAAAATTAACTTTTTCCCATTTAATACTAATCACTACTCCCACGGCTGTAGTAGTTCTCTGGAACACACAACCTGCATTCGAACCATCCATCTCTTTTGATCCTAAAACCACTCCAGGGTTAACTATTGGAGTATTATCTTTCCTTTAACGGAGGAAACTGAGACCCAGAAAGAGGTCCCCCGTTCAGTGGCAACGCAGGACTGACCTCATGTGCTTTCTGGCACCATTCTGCATATTGCTTTGGAGGAAGGCAAGAGACAGACCCCAGGCCTTTTCTCCTCCTTGTATTTACCAAACCTGGGAGGGCGACCAAGATGAATTCTGGCAATGTCTTGTAGGAAGGAGACAGGGATATTTTGTGCTGGGAAGAACATACATTTAGTGGCTGGATAAAGTGAGACTCAAAAGCATATAAAAGTGCTTCTGGAAAACTTTGCATGCAATTTTATTTCCCCCATTCTGTTTGGAAATACTTACCCCAAAGCCTCTATTCTTCAAACACCCACAGTAGTGTGGCCTCTGCACAATTCCATATGAGAATAGTCTGAAAACTAAGCTTTTCAAGTTGCAGAATGAGATGTACAGCATAATCTCATTTATGAAAAATACAAAAGTCGGATCTTTGTCTAGGGATGTTAAATGCCTGGGAAAAAAGTTTGTAAGAAACCATCGTTTTCTATGCTAACCTATATGGAGAGACCTGGGGCTGGGGTGGGGGGAAGGGAGAAAGTAAAAGAGAGCTTTGATTTTTCCCCCCTCTGCCTGTGTCTTGTTTGCATGTTTTACAAGGAGTGTACATTCATGCATTACTTTTGTAATTAAAAAGTGTGGGAAGGAAGAAAACGGCTCCTGCAGCCTGGGCTATGAACTCTGGGAGGACCTAAAGGGGAAGTCCATGAAGAGAGCTGGCAAACCAGGAGATGGGGGTTTTGGTGGTCCAGTACTCTGGAGCTTAGCAACCTCTGCAGAAACGTGGAAGGGATTATTTTAGCACAAATAAAAACAGGCCCAAATAATTGTGGTATTCTTCCAGAACTCTTTCCATCAGGATGGGAGCAGGGAGAAGGTATAATTAGGTTTAAGGAGGATCTGGATGAATTTGTGGAAAATAGATTCCAAAATAGGATACTAGGTGTGTTAAGGAGGCTTGGGACAGGTTCCAGATCTTGAGATTGATGCTGTAGAGTGTAACTGATCCCTTCCATGCAAAGCCCAGGATGGCCATTGCAGGTTTCAGCTGGCATGGTAGGCCATGTTCCTGTGTCTCATGAGCTATCAGTCACAGGTGGCCTGGGTCTGTGAAATTCAAGAGCCCCAGAAGCAGAGGGCTTGGGGACAGTGTTTGGCATGGTGCACTTCACAGCCTTGGCTTAGTACTTTGTTTACAATGGCTTGGTCTCTGTTGACAGGCAAACAGCAGAGCTGTTTTTGACAAATAGTCTTCCTTTATTTTATGGTATTGCTCCTGTTGGTATCTGCTTTTTGGACATGGTTTTTACCGGTGTGTATATGTGTGTATGCCTGTGCCTACCCTCCTGGGCCAGGTGTCTGGGTCTTACATGTGTTGGGGGCATGTTGCCTTACTCAGTGCTCTGCTCTGGTCACCTCCATCAGAAGCCTTTTGTTTAAGCTCTTTTGGCAAGAAGAAAAGGATGCCAGTTCCTCAGAGAGCTGCTTCCAGTAGAATCTTTCAGAGTTGTTCAGATGCCAAATAAAAGCCAAAGGGAGCCCTCTCCGGTGGCACAGCGGATGGGGCGGGCCTGAGAACCCAGAGGTTGCTGATTCAATTCCCCAGTCTGGGCGCATGGCTGGGTTGCGGGCCAGGTCTCCAGCTGGTTCCCTGGCTGGGGGCAGGTGAGAGGCGACCATGTATTGATGTTTCTCCCCTTCTCTGCCCTTCTCCTTTCCTCTCTCTCTGGAAATAATAAATAAAATCTTAAAAAAAAAAAAAAAAAAAAGCTGAAGGGAAATGTTGCCTTATTTGACTGGAGGGCTGCACTAAGGACCAAGCTCCCCAACTCCGCAGTGCTCCAGTTCTTCCTTTCTAACCTAGTGAAGATACTACATGTGTGACACTCTAAAGTTTGCAGATCTCCCTCACTTCCCTCCCTCCCTTCCTCCCTCCCTCCCACAGAAATTTATTAAGGGTCTTGTCTGTTGTCTCCTCTTCATCTCTAGATCCAACCTGAAAGGGACTAAAACAGCAGCAGGTGATCAGAACTCATGGCACAATGCATAACACCAAAGAAGGGCCTGTACCCCATTGGTGGCGCCCATCTCCCAGATAAAGGAGGGAGAAGTTTTAACTTATATAAAAGATACAGTTTTAACATTAATTCTTAGAGAGTATTCTTATGAGAGAAAGTGGAAGAGCTGTGGGGCCTGCTGGCTTCACCAGAGGTGGGAATGGATATGTCCAGAGAGCCGGTTTGTAGACCAGGTGACAGACAAAGGAATGTTGTTGTTTGCTTCTCCCCTGAAGAATGATGCTCTCCTGTACAGGGCCTGAGACCAAAGGACAAATGGAAGCCACATTATGTATGGCTAAATATCTAGTGATGGTTAAATAAGTAGGTTAAGTAGGTTCTGTCCACCACCCTTGATGAGTATACCTTCACAACGACTTAGAAAGCCAGTTTCAAATGAGGAGCTCTTAGATGCCTTAGAATTATGCTCTGAAGATGTTGAGGGAGAGGGCTGGCCCTGGTTCATCCTTTGCCCTGGATTCCTCCCGCACCATGAGGGTTATGCTTGGGCTTACAGGCCCCTTGGCCTGCATGTCCAAGTTCAGTCCATACCTCTTAGCTTTGGAAAGATGGCCTGGGAGAAATGGCCCTGGATTTGGGCTTGGGGGCATTTGGGCAGGGAACCTGAGCCCTCAGAGCTGGGTCTAGAAGGAGGCAGAGGGTGGGTACTTCCTCTTGGCCCCATAGCCTCTTCCTTTCATGGCAGGGACAAAGTGAGAGGAGGAAAGATCAGGGTCCTCTCGAGTGCAGGACCCAGGGCAGGGCGTCTCTGTGTCTGAGTGCCACTGCTGCTCTCACTGCAGCAGGGAGAGGGCTTCCGGCTCTGCCCTAATTAATAATGTGAACTTGCACATAGTCCTTAACCTCCCTGAGCCCGTCTCCTGGTGAGTACCCCATGGAAACCAGCATTCAGGGCAGGAGGCTCGCTGGGAGAGCATATGTGCAAGGCGTGGAGAGCAGAAAAGGGTGCACAGATGCTGGGTTTGCAAAATGCAGATCTCATTCCTCCTGGCCCTCACCCCTCAGCCATCCTCACTGTGATCAGAAGAGTCCAAGCTGTGTGGCCACAGTACAGAACCTTCTCCAGCTGAAACTGCCACCTTCTGGTCCTCTTTGCTGCAGGGCACCCCTCACCTTCCGGCCCAGCTGACTGGCTGCTCTTGCTGGTCATCCAGGTCACACCTTACATGATGCTGGTACTGAGTCAATGTGTAACAATTTCCCCTAATTTTTGTTCCATCCCTGTCCTTTTATTTTGCATGACTCCGTCATTCTCATCACTCCCTTTGAGGTTGCTTACTCCCTCCCTACCCATTCCACCATTATTTTGGGCACCCAGATGTTCAGGTGTGTGGCTCGCCAAAGCCCAGTATCATGCTTTTAGGCCTCTCCCTAACCTTGCTTTCTTTTCCCATCGGCCACTTTCTTTTTAAAGACTTTAAATTTAAATTTAATTTATTTTTAGAGAGAGAGGACTAGAGGGAGAGAAACACTGATGGGTTGCCTTTCGCACATCCCCAAGCTGCAATCCAGGCATGTGTCCTGACTGGTAATCAAACCAGTGACTTTGTACGCCAGCACTCAGTCTGCTAAGCCACACCAGCCACGGTGCTCACCCATGTTCCTTGGTCCTCCCTTGGCTCTTGCTCCCCTGAAGGAACCTCATGCCTCAATATCTTAAATTCTGAACCCAAGCCTTTTTGCGCTCATCTCTCTCTCCCTCACTCACATGGCTGACTTTCTTCTTTGCTCACTTCATCTTCTTTTGATCTGTCAGCCTGTCCTGTCTTCATGGCCTTGCTAACGGCCTCCCCAGAGGACCCTCCAGCTTTCTGCAGAGGACCAGGAGGGCCATCAGTCTGTTTTAACAAAGCTTTGCTCACTGGCAGTGCCAACTTAACTACTGTCTGATGAGACCTGCTTTAGTTCTGTAAAGATCTCTCTTCCTTTTCCTCACTGTTACCTGATGCACAGACCTTTCTCTGCTACCATAGAGGCCTTTCCCCTGGTTAAACCCTTTGGTGATCCACCATCTCCTACATCAGCATGGCAGACAGGTTTTAACTGTTAGTTCATCCCTCACTGATTGATAGGAGCTGCCCAGGTCAGTGTGTTAAGAGGGATTTTGAGGTAAAATCTGGGCCTAGCGGGAAATAGTGGCAGGACAATCAAGTGATGTCACTATGAGTGTAGGATAGGAAAGTGGAGGCAGGTGTGATGGATTTGTAGCCCTGGCCTTCATGGTAAAATCCACCCTCTCTGCCATGATACATGAAGGCTGTCTTTCAAAAGCTCAGCTTTTGTCTCTCTACAACAGCCACACTGCCTTAGTTATTTTTCTCACGCCTCTTTTTCTTTACATATGCTGTTTCATTTGCTTGGAATGCCTTTCCCTGATGAGTTTGATGTCCTCCATGAGCACCTAGAACACTGCTTACCTTTATCTCTTGAGATAAAGCTTAGCAGAATACATTGTTATGTGGACCAGATAGTCCTTTCTTGTGGGGTCATCCTGTATATGCATTGCAGAATGTTCATAGCAGCCCTGGCCTCTACCCATTAAATGCCAGTAACTCACCTCCAACTGTAACAACCAAAACTGTCTCCAGACACTGCCAGATGTCTCCTGCAAGGCAAAATCAATGGTTCTTTCTGAGGCCAGACATTTTGACTCAGGGTCATTTAAATATATTATATTAACTTTTTTTCAATGGATATTTTTAAGCTTATACACTAGTAGAGTAAAATGAACCCTCAGGTACCTTCACTGGGATTTGCCAGCCTTTATATTTGCCATCCTTATTTCACTCCACCCCCAAATACTCCTTTTTGTGTGTGTGTAGTATTTTGAAGCAAATCCCAGATGCAGTATTCATTTCACTAGTCATATTCACAAATACCTGACTGTTCACCACTGGACCATGCCATTACCACGTCTAAGAAACTCATAGTCATGCCTTACTACTGCTTTTCTGCCATTACTTTTTATTCCTTATTATTAGATCTAAAATCCAATCTACATTCATATTTCTTCAATTGTCCAAAAAAATATCATTATTGTTAGTTCAAATTTGGATCTAAGTAAAATCCACTTAATTGTTGTGTTTCTTTAGTATTATTTATTTATTTGTTTATTTATTAACAAGGTTTTATTCATTATTCTCAGAGAGAAGGGCAGGGAGGAAGGAAGAAAGGGAAAGAATCATCAATGTACAGTTGCCTCCAGCTACGGACCTGGCTAGAGACCTGACTTACAACCTGGTTATGTGCCCTGACTAGGGAATTGAACTAGTGACCTTAGGGTTCATAGGCCGGCACTCTCCTGAAAGAGAATGCTTTTCCTCCCATGACATTGACTTAGGGGAAGAAGGCCAGGTGACCTCCAGTAGCTCTGACTTGGGCACCTGATCACCATTTCCCTTTCCTCACTCCACACCCCCACCCCCAAGTCCTACCCCTGCTATCTAATAAACCCTGTTTATACCCTTTTAAAAAAAGGGCCAGTTGTCTTGAAGAAATGTCCATGTTCTAGATTTGGCTGATTCTTTCAAAGTAGGTTAATTAATTTGATATTCTACTCCCTGTATCTCTTCTGTATCAAAGGTTATATGTAAAGGTTTGATTAGCTTAAATACCATTTTGGAAGGTGGGTAGCAAGAACGCTTCATAATAGGTCCAGTTTATTGTATCGTATCAGACTGTGTTATCAAGTGAATGTTGTGCTCCCTCAAAATTCATATATTGAAGCTTTACCCCAGTGTGATGGCATTTGGTAGTGGGGCCTTTGGGAAGTGATTAGGTTTAGATGAGGTCAGCAGAGTGAGGCCTCATGAGGAGATTAATGTCTTAATATAAAGAGGAAGGAAGACCAAAGGGCTGCACCACTCTTTTTCCCCTCTGTCAAGCTAAGACACAGAGAGAAGGCAGCTGTCTCCAAGCCAGGAAGAGAGTCCTCACTAGGAAAGGAATCTGCCTGGACCTTTGCCTTGGACTTCTAGCCTCCAGATCTGAAAAATCAATGCCTATTGCATTTTGTTATGGCAGTTTGAGGCGACTAATATGGAAGGACATGATGGCTTTTTCTGGAGAGCTGGATGTTAAACATTCACCAGAGCACCACCTATCTGTAGGCTTCCTTCTCTCTCTCTCTCTCTCTCTCTCTCCCTCTCTCTCTCTCTTTCCTTGCAACTTATTGATTGAAGACAGTAGGCCCAATAGACTTTTCCTTGTTCAGGAGTTTGTTCAGATCCTCACAGTGCCTGTTAACATGTTCTTCTGTCCTCAGCATTTCCAGAACACTAGCAATTGGATAGGTACTTGGTTGGATTTTAGTTACTCCCCCAACCCTTCCTCCTCCTTCTCATCTTCCTCTGTTATTATTATTTTGTAAAAATTACCTCTTTCGTGGTGAAGTATTCTTCCATACAAAAGCATCTCAGGAATTCCACAATGTCTGGTCACTATTCCTTCTTGTGATGTGTTGATATTTGTCTACAACATTATTTCATTAAGGGTTACAAAATAGTTCTAATTCTGATATTTCTTTTTCATTTAATTACTGGAATACTTGTATAAATAATTTTCCTATTATCTACTATTTGTAGGTAGCCATGTTTGATTGTTTCTTTGTAGAAATGTGAGCATGTATGTATCTGCCTCCTCCTTTTCTTTTTCTTTCTTTTTTAATTTTATTGTTGTTGTATTACATCCATCCCCTTTTTGCTCCCCTCTGTCCTCCTCCCCATCCACCCATTCCCCCCAAATTCAATCCCACCTGTTGTCCATGTCCATGGTTCCTTTATACTAGGTTCTTGTCTAAACTGCTCCCCTTCCTTGCCTCTTCCTCCCCCCTCCCCCAAACTCCCTTCCCTCTGACCACTGAAGGCCTATTCACTGTATTCATATATTTGGTTCTGTTTTGCTTGTTGTTAGTTTTGTTCATTATTGTCCTGTAATGGGTGAGATCATATGGTTTTTGTCCTTCACTGACTGGCTTATTTCACTAAGCATAATACTCTCCAGTTCCATCCATGCTGTTGCAAAGGGTAGGAGTTCCTTCTTTCTTTCTGCTATATAGAATTCCATTGTGTAAATGTACCAAAGTTTTTTGATCCAATCATCCACCAATGGGCACTTAGGCTGTTTCTAGCACTTGCCTATTGTAAATAGTGCTGCTGTGAACATAGGTGTACATAGGTTCTTATGAATTGGTGTTTCAGGATTCTTTGGGTATAGTCCCAGTAGTGGAATTGCTGGATCAAAAGGCAGTTCCATTTTTAGTTTTTAAAGGAAACCCCATACTGTTTTCCTGCCTCCGCTTTTTCTTATACAGAGAGGTAGTGCACTGGTTACACTGTCCTGCACTTGGATTTTATTTGCTTTACCAAGTGCTATGGAGGTTGCTCTATATCAGGGCATGGATACCATCTGCATGCATACTTTTTTTCTTGACTTAAAAAATTGTGGTTAAAGTACATGTAACAAAATGTACCATCTTAATCATCTTTCAAAGTGTGTTTCAAAGTGTGTTTCAGTGATGTTAAGCACATTCACAATGTTGTACAACCATCAGCACCACCCACATGCAGAATTTGTCATGTCTGCTGCCTTTATCTTCACAGTTTCATAGTTCTGTGGGTTGGGAATGACTACAGTTTATACAGCTCACCCCTTACTGAGGGACAGTGTGTTGTTCTAACCTTGTGTCACATATAATGCCACTTGTGCATTATTCATTTAATATTTTTGCAAATGAATCTTTAGTATACATTTTTAAAAGTCACAACACTTACCCATTTAATGCCATCATTCCAGAGAATAGGCATGTTTAATGTGTATGAACAATGTACAGCATCCTTTAAAAAATATTTTATTCATTTATTTTTAGAGAGAGGGGAAAAGAGGGAGAATGAGATGAAGAGAAACATCAATGTATGGTTGCCTTTTACATGCCCCAACTGAAGACCCGGCTCGCAACCCGGGCATGTGCTCTGGCTGGGAATCCAACCAGAGACTCTGGTTCATAGGCCAGCGCTCAGTCTACTGAGCCACAGCAGCCAGGGCCAGTATACATTTTTTTAAAGTGGGTTTTCGAAATGGAAAGGTAAATGAATGTGTGATTCTGTTAGTGTCAAATCACCCACCAGAGGCGTTCTATCATTTTACATTCCCATCAGCAGTTTTTCCTAGGAGGTACATTTTGAAGCCATTTAACTATGCTGGGTCAAAATGGCCTTGTGGGGATGAGCGTAGACTTCCCTGGCCTATCCCACTTGCAAGCCTGGGTCACCCCTAACATTTGTGGGCCTAGGGTACAGATGGACGGCCCACATACCATATATCTAAATACTTGAAAGTTAAAAGTCAAGCTTACAAACTGAAAATTTCTTTTGTCATTGACCTTGATGAACACAAGCCTTTTAATGACCCAGGGGGGCAGATTCACACATTTAGAATTCTTGGCTTTCTTGAATTTTGTGCTGGCCTCAATGGCTGAGGGACAGTCACCCTTCATTTTCCTTCTTGTCCTACCTTGCCCCTGGTATGCACACATGGTGGACACTCTAGCCCCAGTCCTGGCTCCTCCCCAATCTTAAGAGCTGCCACTTGGCCATACCTTGGGCTCTGTTTGGGTAGGGAATCCCAGTCCCCTGAATACCTACGCTTGGTCTTCAAGGGGTTTATGGGCTCTGGGGGTCACATCCTCTTGGCTCCATAGTCTCCTTGCCCTGTGGGGAGGGGTGTGTCCAGAGTGGGCCAGAATGGGACCTTGGAAAAAACAGTGCAGAGAGTGGGGCTCCTTTTGCCCAGGTTTCAGGCAGTTCTGTGTAGTTGTCACCTCTGGGAACAAGTGGAGCAGGTCTTAGGATGGAGTGAGGACATATGTACCCCAAATCCTTGCCAGTTGGGTGACCTTTTACCAAATGTCCCCAGACATAAAGTCTGCGTTAAGTTGACTACATTCAGGTGTTCTTTTCTCATAGCTTCTCTCCCTTGACTGCTCTTCAAGTCCCAGGAGACCGTGAGGGCCAAGGGAGACACCACTCACCTGCCCGTTTGGGGCCAGCCCAGGGCTCAAAATAGAGTTGGGCTCTGCCAGTTGTGTTGAGTGAAGCAACTTGCATCCACCAAAGACCCACCAAAGTCCATGAATACAAAGCAGATGAGGGTCCTATCGAGGGTCACTTTGCAGTCCCTGTGGCACAATCATGCTGTGGTCCTGGACATACGGACACCTTTCCGAAATCACAAGGTGCACCAGGAGGGAAGCTTCAGGGCTGTTCATGGGAACCTTTTTCTGCTCCTTTCAAAACACAGCTATATTCTGGCCTGATGTTTAGAGTTTTTACCCATTTTCAGATGATTCTAAAAAGTGATGGCGTGGAATTCAGAACTTGACTGCTTTTTGATTTCCATTTAGAAACTCCCTAGCAAGTCAGTCTCGGAAAGGGTCTGATCCCTGATATGATGACACTGCTGGGATGGGACTCATCCCTCCTCTTTTTTCCCTCCCCTAACTTCTCCTTCTTTCCTTCCTCCACACCCTGGTCTTCCTCCTCCCTTCCTTCAGGTCTCCCTAGGCAATGCCATTTGGCCAGTGCAGAGGCCAGGGCTTAATGCTAAGTAGGATCCCATGTTTGGGATTCAATGCTTTGTGCTCATCATTTTGAAGTTCTCAATAATTTTATCCTTTTTTTTAAAGATTCTAAAAAATTCTTTATTTTTTAGAGAGAAGGTCAAGGAGGGAGGAAGAAAGGGAGAGAAGCATCAATGTATGGTTGCCTTTCACCTGTCTCTAGCTATGGTCCTGGCTGGAGACCTGACTTTGCAACCTGGTTATGTGCCCTGCCTGGCAATCAAACCAGTGACCTCTGGATTTGCAGGTTGGTGCCTATCCACTGAGCCACCAGCCAGGGCTTAATACGCTCATCTTTAAAGGTGTGCTTTGTAAGCAGGTCTGATGACACAACGGAGCATACTCGGGGACTGTGCCGTGTCCCCCTCTCACCGCTTCTTATCGCCACTTGCTACTACCCCTTCCTCAGGGAGGGTTCTCAGCTGCTTGCTCCCCACCCTCTGGCACTCTAGGTCCACTGAGCCTCCCCCTTTCTACCGCTGCCCTATGACCATGGTCACTCTCTGCCCCTGGCTAGAGCCTGAATGTGGGCTCAGGAAGGGCTGGAATTGGATACACCCCGTAACATCCTAGATTGGAGCATGGTGGCTGCAGTCCCTGCACTGGGTCTGGCAGTGCTCCAGAGTGCTCAGCGGGGTGACCTGGCAAGGGAGCCTCTTGTCACTCTAGCTTCCAGTGTGTCTTGAGGCAGAGATGGCAGTACCCTCGAGGATTGCCTGTCCACTGTAGGATGGTGAGCCATCAGGGAGGGCCTGGCCTGATTTTCCTGCCACCTGCAGGGCACTGGGCTTCGAAGGCTGGAGGGAGGGGTTGCACACAAGCGTGCTCACATGCCTTGAAGTTGCCGGGAGGGGTGCAGGGTGCCTGTGAGGGTCTGCACTTGCCCTACCAGCACCCCTGTGCCCAAGCGAGCACAGGTGAAAGAGCACACAAATGCTAGGTCGAGAGAGAGGCTTAAGAAGCAAGGGGAAAAGCTATGTAGTTTAGTACTTTTAATGACACATTTTCCCCAGCTTTTTAAACGAGAGGCCCTGTGTTGTTTTGCACAGTGCTCCACGGGTCATTTAGCTGGTCTTGCTCCCAGGTTTTAGGAACAGCACCCCCTAAACAGCAGAGCACGGATGGACTCACCAGGATAAACTGGGGAGATAAAAGAATGTGATATCCAGACCTATTCATGACTCAGGAAGTCTAGGGCCTGGAGATGTGTTTTAATGACTTTCCAGGTGCTTTTTCCTTTTGGTGCAGCCAGGTTTAGGAAGCACTGAGCGTTTAGGAGAATGAAATATTGTGAGAGTCTTTCATCATGACCCATAACAAGAAATACCTTTTATACGGTGATGGAGAACGCCTGCCTGCGAATGCATACATACACATCTGAAACAAGTTTCACAAAATAATGCTTACTGTTACCATATGTGAGTCTCTCTTTTTTATTGTATTCTATCTAGTTCATAAAGAAGTGCTTGCCAAGACTCAGAAAATTGATTCCGCAGCCCCTCCAGGTTAAGACCTGCAGTGGGAGACCCCACTCCCTGGGGGAATGCAGGGATCTCTTCGCCTCCCGAGCTTTCCAGTTCCCTCGCCTAGTCCTCCAGACCCTGGCTCTGAAGTCTGTCTCTTGTTGTTTCAGTGGAGCTAAGGTGCTTGGTCTGTCCCTTCCTCACCCCAGATGCTTCCCCCATACCTGGGCTCCCTCCTCTGCTGGGGCAGCCTTGCGTCCGGAAGTCTCCTGGACTCCCTGTTCTGTTCACCTCTCTGGGAGGAGCTCCCTCCACCTACTGTGTCTGTGATTGTTTGTGGTGTGGGTGCTGAGAACCCACTTCCTACTTCCCTTCCCGTAGATGGAATCATTTCTGCTACCTGCTTATGCCCTAGCATAGCCCTGACCAGCTCACCTGGGACATGAGTGCATGAGCCTTCGCTGCCCACTGCCCACCCCTGCCTCTTGGGAATGTGAGCTTATCCAGGCCAGGCATTTAGCTGCGGAAACTTCACGGAGCCCCCAGTAGGCAGGCTGGAGCTGGGATCTCAGCCAGGAGGGCCAGGGCATGGCCCGGAGACCTGTGACAGTACCTCGGTGCCTTACTTTCCAGAAGTTACTGTTGAGCACCGACTGTGTATTTGGCACTGAGGGTAGTGAGATGATTGATCATTCAGACCCAGCCTCTGACCTTGATGAGCTCAGAGATTAGTTGGGGCAGGTGGAGCTGAGAGCAAGTGTGGAATTTGCTGGGACACAAAATGCATGTGAAGTGGGTGGGCAGGCAGGTGGCATGTAAGCAATTGCTTGTCCAGGAGAGTTAGGGGATAAGTGGCCTTGGGTCTTTGTCCCTCAGTTTTCTCCTTTGTAAAACGGGGATAATCACAGTATTTACTTCATAAGGTTGTTCTAGGGCTTAAAGGAATTAATAAAGTGCTTAGGAAAACATGTAGTTAACACAATTAGGGCTAGTGATGTGTTGTGTGCTAGTGTGCCTTGCAAAGATGGGGAGGGTGGGAAATTTCACAACATGGGCAGTCACAGATGGTGTTCCAGATTCCATACTTTGGGAAACACTGGCAGTGTGGATTGGGCTGTGTGCGAGGACTCCCCAGAGGAGTCATGTTTTAAGTGGGTCCTGTAGGACGAGCAAGTGATGGGGGAGGGCATCTGAGGTGGACAGACCACTGTGTAAGGGCTGGGAGGCATGATGGTACCTGACATGTGGTTGGCGCATTTGAGATGAGAAGGACTAGACCATGGGCTGCGGACAGGTAGGGGTAGGGGTGCAGACTGGACCTTGAGAGTCTGCGTGCACAGCCCCTTTTCTGCCACCCTAAGGAGCCTGGGCTTTATGTTGAGTCAGGATCCTAGTGGCACTAGTGCCACCTTTGCTGGTGGGAGAAGGTGGGGCAAAGGGAGAAGAGCCAGAGGAGGGAAGTGAGCTAACAGTGTCAGGGGACCTGAAGTTGGGCCGAGGCAGTGGGGTGGCGAGGCAGGGCGAGGAGTTCTCGCTCAGCCTTGTAGTTGGCAGCTCCTGGCCGCTGTGGAGCGGGAGAGGCAGGGGCAGGCTGCAGACTGCATACTGGGGGCCAGCTATGTTTGCTCCCTGGAACATTGCAAAGACTCTGCAGTGTTTCTTAGCTTTGAAAAGGCAGCACAGCACAGTGTTCACACATCCTCTGTCTTGGTAAAATACTCATGTTGTTTTTCCTCTATGGGGTTTTTAGCATAATTTAGTACCTAGCACACAGCTTGTGCATATCGGGTATTTGGTGACTGCCTGTTGAATGAATGAATGGACAAATAAATGCCTTGATATGTCTCCTCTGGGAAACCGAGGCCATGGCCTCTGCCCCTGTGCAGGTCTGTCACTCTGAGGGCCTTGGAGAGAGGTCTTTGTCTATGCTCTGTCCCCACCAGGCCAGCTCTGGAAGCCACATTTGGAGGAACCAGGGATGCCACCCGCTTTAGGCTTTCCTGCTTTTGTCTTTGAAGTTGGAGTCGGTAGAGAGGGGAGAGTTTTCCTGAAAATCACACTGAATAGCCTTGTTCTAACGCCCCATGGTTTTCTGAATCTCTTCTCCCTTCATCTCTCTCTCTTCTCCTCCACCCCAGCTTGTCTGTTATTTTAAAATCCATTCCCAGAGAAACAATTCCTATGGCAATAAGAACACCACTCCAGGCTTCTCTTGGCTTGCACTAGTCCGACACTTCATTGCCGCTCGAGAGTGTGTGAGCTGGACCCTGACCAACTCTGCCTGGGGTGGGGGAAGAGAGTAACAATAACTAACTGTTAGGGGATTTTTGGGAATCCTACAGCCGATCCTAAGGAAGTAGACACATGGCACACTGTTTTCCTCTCCGAGGAGTCAGGGGTCCCAGCCTTTCTTGCCTCCCAAAGACCAGGGTCTAGATGTTTCTCTCTGGTGGCCTGTATGAGACCACCTTGAAAGGAGCTGGATGCGGTCCAGGTTAATTCTGTAACACTCAGAGGGAGAGGTGTAGGTTCCCACCACCCGCGCCTTGTAGTCTGCCACACCCCCAGCTGCTGCCTCCAGAGTGATCAGCAAAAGGTCAGAGTTGGCCAGGCTGCCTGCTGACCTTTGCCAGCTCCCTCTGCCGGGTGACTATCCAGAGCTTGTTCCTTTAGGTGTTAACGGGAATTGTGAGAAAGAAGCTTGTGAACCAAGTTCAAGAGTTTCCTTAATAAAGAGGGAGGGTGTGAAGAGCTTCCTGGGTCTGAATCCCTCCCTGCTCTGGGTGGCCCTCATCGACTCACTTGACCTCTCTGTGCTTCGGTGTTCCCATCTGTAAAATGGGAGTGATTGTATAGTATTTACTTCATCAGGTGGTTCTGGGGCGTACATGAGTTAATATTAATGAAATGCTTAGAACAATATCTACTAAATACTATGGAGTATCATAAAATGATAAAGGCTTTCCCAGAATGGGCAGTGTGCTGACAGGCCTTGCAAACTTGGGAAATGGGGAGCTTCACAGATAACTGAGGCCACCAGATCCTTTTCCAGGGAGAGTTTCATTAAGACGGCCTTCTAGATGAAGCACCCTGAGAAATTGGCCCAGTGGGTCAAGGTTGACTGCCTCAGCAGTTATAGTGCCCTTTGCCCTTCGGGAGCTGGTCCGAAGCTCTCCCCAGGGTCATTTTCAACCTCACCCTGTAGTTGCCCACCCTGGCACTTTGGTGGAGCCAGAGAAATACAGAGTCCAGGGTCCTTTGGTTTTTCTGAATTCCCCACTCAGGTTTTCAAGGTTTCAAGTCGAGGGGTTGGGGGGACAACCAGTTGGGGATGAGCACAGAGGGTCGCCTCCAGAATTTGACTAGGGAGCAGGTTAAAGGGTTTGGAGGTCCTGAGATGCTCATAGGGAGGTCAGGGGCCAAGGAGTTCTGACAAGCTCTGTGTCCCAGGAGGTATGACAGCTAAGGAAACCCCAAGTACTTCCTCTGACGTGTGTCTCCTGCAGCCAGCCTCTCATGACCCGCAGTCAAGCCGGCACTTCCCTCCATTGACTTGGTGCCTCACAAGTAACATGAAACTAATAGGATTGGGCTGAGATTAAATGAGGAAATGGGTTAAATATGCAGACTAATTATTACTCAGCGGTTCCTGCTTGCTGAATGAGGGCCCTGCTTTATAGCTGTCTTGCCCCACTGCACCTCTCTGAATGAGATGGGGAGAGGGCACCAACACTCACAGGAGGATGTGTGTGTGTGTGTGTGTTTTAAAGATTTTATTTATTATTTTTCAGAGAGAGAGGAAAGGAGAGAGGCAGAGAGGGAGAGAAACATAGATTTATGGTTGCCTTTCACCTGCCTCCAGCTATGGATCTGGTTGGAGATTGGTCTTGCAACCTGGTTATGTTGCCCTGGCTGGGAATCAAACCAGCGACCTTTGGGTTCGCAGACTGGCACCTTATCCACTGTGCCACCAGCCAGGGCCTTGTATGTATGTGTTTTGTTTCCACCCCTGGCTGGCTTCAGTTTGCAGCCCAAACATTTTATGTCTTTGTTTGAAAGTATCTGGTCCCACCCCTACCCTTGTTCTAGAGGGACCGGGACTGTGCGGTATTTGCTGAGAAGCCTCCAGTTCCTGGCACTAGGAGGCCCGGCAGAGGCCCTTCCATGCTCTGATCCCTTATAATAAAGGCTACAGCCTTGCTTTTCCCCAACGTTCAGCCTCTGGAATCAGGGATTGAGGCTGCCTGCAGGCTCTGCCACCCTGCTGGCCCTTGGAGGTGCCAGGGCCTGCCTGTCTGACACCCAGTGTCACCTTCCCAAGTGAAGCCTTTGAGGGAAGGTGGCAGTTTCCTTCTGACTTGGCCTCTGCTGGCTGTGCCAGGCCAGTTGCCTCTGGCATTTGACATTTTTGTCATTCCTTCGCCCCTGGAAGGGCTTATCTAGGAAATCAGCCCTTCCCTCTTCCTGCCTCTCTGTGATTGACTTGACCACACGGCTGATGGCTGGCTGATGCTGGCTGATTCTCTGGCACTCAGAGGTCTCAGCCTGCCCAGGAGCTCCCATTTCTGGGATAATGAAATCCTGGGCCTCTAAAGGGTTTGCCAGGCTGTTCCTCCTCTCTTTTGCCCCACAGCTGATGATAGCAGTTAACTCAGTCCCTGAAACTCTTCATGCAAGAGCTCTGAACATGTGGGCCTCCCTGGAGAAGCAGCTGAGCAGGTGGGAGAGACCCCTACATAGGGGGCCTGGAGGGAACGCTAGCCTGACTCCTTGTCTCTCTGGGTTCCCTGCTCACCAGCAAGCTTGCTTTTTAACCTCAAGCTGCTTGGGGTTAGTCTTTATTTTTCTCTTGAGCTAGCTAACTTCTGTTCAAAGCTCAGACATCAATTTAAATATCACATCTTCAGGGAAACTTTTACTGCCCCCTGAGATCAGGTCAGGTCCCTTTGTTAAATGCCCTCAGAGCTTGCTCTCTGACTTAGAAGCTCATGATAAATGTAAGTCAATCCTATAATTAATTGACTGACAATTAGTTATACCCCGAGGCTGTAAGTTCTCTGAGTGCAGAAATCCCATCTGTCTTATTTGGTGCTGTACCTCTAGGTTGTTGCTGAGTGCCTACCCAGGAAAGGACTAAACACTTTGTAAGCTGTGTCAGCTTCCTACTGCTGCTGTAACAAATGACCATAAGCTTCCTGTCTTAAAACAACACACATTAACTATCTTACAGTTGTCTAGGTCAGAAATCCTAAATGGGTCTCCCTGGGCTGAAAGGTATTCAAAGGACTGATCCTTCTGGAGGCTCCAGGGGGGAATCCATTTCCTTGCTTTTTCCAGCTACTAGAAGCTGCTGGCATTCTTTAGCTTATAGCTCCTTTCTTCTCTTCAAATGGCATCCCCCCAACCTCTCTTTCCAGCATTTCCTGTCTCTCTGACTCATCAGATAGTCCAGGATCATCATTTTACTTCAAGATCCTTCCATTAATCACAGCTACAAAGTCTCTTTTCTCATGGAAGAAAACATATTCACAAGTTCCAGGGATTAGGATGGGGGTGATCATTTAGCCCACTACACTATCAGAAATGGAAAGGGAAAGCTACATGAGATATTTGAGGCCTTGGAGAGTTCTACTGATCCTAGATGTCAAACAGTGTTAAGGCTGAGAGTGGCTTTGAGCATCAAAAGGCTGTTAAGCCCTAGCGAGCGTGGCTCAGTGGATTCAGTGCTGGCCTGCGAACCCAAAGTTTGCTGGTTCAATTCCCCAGCAGGGCACATGCTTAGGTTGTGGGCCAGGTCCTTAGTCGGGGGTATGCAATCCATGTTTCTCTCTCTTTTTCTCCTTCCCTTCCCTTCTCTCTAAAAATAAATAAATAAGATCTTAAAAAAAAAGGTCTGATAAGACTCAGCCTTGTGTGAAACATCATGATAAAGGCACGGCTGGCCTTTCCATTCAGGTTTTCACATAGGCTCTGAGGTAGGGATTTAACTTTAGCTTTTTCCAATCCTCCCTCTTACTTCTATTGAATAATCCATTCTTCCCCAATAATTTGTACCACTCTCATCATATACTAAATTTCCCTATGTATCTGGTCCCTTATCTGGTGCCAAAACCATGCTATTTTTTAAAAACATCCTCATCCGAGGACATTTTTTTCACTGCTTTAGAGAGAAAGAAATATCAATGTGAAAGAAACATCAGTTGGTTGCCTTCTCATATTGCACAACCAGTTATCAAAACCACTGCCTAGGTATGTGCCCTGACCAGGAATCAAACCTGTAGTTTTGGTTATGGGATGACACTCCAACCAATTCAGCCACACTAGCCAGGGCAAAACTACACTGTTTTAATTACTGTATCTTTTTTTTATTATTAAAGATTTATCTGTTTTTTTGATAGAGGAGAAGGAAGGAAGAGAGGGAGAGAAAAATTAATGTGTGATTGCCTCTCACAGGCCCCCAAATGGGGATCTAGCCTGCAACCCAGGCTTGTGCCCTGACTGGGAATTGAACTGGCGACCCTTTGGTTCCCTGTCCAGCACTCAGTCCATTGAACCACACCAGGGCTAATTACTATAATTTTATCGTATTTTTCCTTAGCTAATAGAGCACTTTCTCCTTCGCTGCTCATTTTTATCAAAATAAACTTAGCTGATTTTATACATTTTTTTTTTTTCTTCTGGATGAGCTTTAGAAATCTTTTCTAGTTCTATCAAACATGCTATTGAGGTTTTGATCTAGGTTGTGTTGACTTAATGGATGAGCAGAATTCAATGTTTAGAATATTGTGTGTGTTTCAGGAACAATGTATATGCTCCATTTTTCCAAGCCTTGTTAGATTTTCTTAGGCATTTTATAGTTTTTATTGGTATTGTGAATTAGTTTCTTTTGTTCCTTGACATTTGTAAGTCTTTATGCTTGGCAAATAGGAAAGCTGTTGACTTGGAGCATGTTGATCTTTTATCCAGCTACCTCCATGCATTAAAAAATTTATTTTAGTAGTTTTTCAGGTGGTTTTTGAGGGCTTTTGTGTGGGCTGAAAGGAAGGGGCTTTATGGTTCTTACCAAGGATGGCAGAGATAGAGGAGAGAGAAAGGGGATCTAGAAAGTGGATGGTGGTTTGGTTCCATTCATAGTCATCTTCTCTCCTCTCCCCTCTTCTTCCTTGTTCACTCTAAAGAGAGACAGATGTTGTATGGGTCCAGGACATATTTAAAAGATCATGATATCCTTCCTCACTTCTTGGTTTATAGATAGGACTTTTTGGTGTCAGAGGACACCCCCAGTTCTTAAATAAAGAGCCTAATAATGGACTCTGGTTTCTGGACTCTTTGTAGGGCTAGTCATTCTGACATGAGGATAAATTGTCTCTGCCATTGTCACCCATGTATCCCTTTCTGCTCCTGCCATCAGCAACAACTTATTTTTCCTGAAAACAACTCTGGACTAGACCCATGATCTGTCAGCTTCTGTTGGGTCGTTTTCTTTCTCCCCAGCATCTGTTTGAGGCATTATGAATGCTGGACTGGGGGTGGGGAGTGTGAGTTCCCTTCCTCCCCCTGCTCAGATTGTCCTATGCTGACAATAGAGTTGAAATGAAAACCAAGAGCCATCTTTTTTTTTTTTTTTTTAATTCCATATCTTTATTCATCCCAAACACATTGCCAAGTATTCCCATAAGGGTAACCACTCACATTTAAGAAACATGTAAATAGTCCATTTGCAATAACATTCCCTTTCCATTTGTAGCCATGGTGAAAACTAATTTGAATGGACTACCCCATTTTACCTCTTCTTCTCCCTGTTCCCTCCAAGAGCCATCTTGACTAGCAGAACTAAACACATGAACCTATGTCCCTCCACACAGGTGTCCCAGGTGTAGGTAGTGTCCCCAACCAAATTGCAGGTGACCCAAAACATTCTTACGAGTGAGAACAGTGTTTCAGATTAGAATGATGTACTTATATAGACTGATGCTAGCTTTATCTTAGTCCAGGTGTTAGCTGTCCCACATATGGCTGATCATGTGAGCTGACTCTTGTCCTTCTGTGGCTGTTAGTGTGCCTGTTGGGGAATCATAGGGACAGCTAAGACAGAGTCACAGCTGTGTCCTAGAGAATACAGAGGGCCAAAGTCATGTATGCGTGGGATCTTGGGACATGCCATCAGGGAAGCTTCTGGGGATCAGGGTTCGTCTTCCTTGGTTATTACTATATCCCTGGCATCTGCCAACATAGAACCAGAATTCAGTTCAGCTGGGTGGGCATCTGCCAGCTGTGTGTAGGTGGGTGGGTAAGTTTATAAAGGCTCAGCCAAGTTGGGTGCGGTGGGTTGGCCTGATAGTACAGATCTCATACTCAGAACTTTGGAGTCACGAAAATTTACATCTGAAACTTGGCTTCCCCTCTAGCTGTGGGCAAGTTACTGTTAACGTGCCTCTGTTTACACATCTGTAAGGTGGGACTAATCAAAGCGAGTTCCCGTGGGAGCATGAGTGAGCTGTTTGACTCAATGCTGTGTGTTGCACTTAAACTCCAGGGTGAACAGTGGCCCCTGGAGTTTGCCGTGCTGCTTTCTGGATTGTGTGGCACTTGGCCAAGTGTCTGCCATGAGCCACTTCCCCTGGCCCCGTCCTGGCTTGCTTTATTCTTATTTCATGCTCTTGTTCTGCAGCTGGGCTGCATGCCCCATGGGGTCAGGAGCTTCATGCTAGATGGTAACCCAGGCCCTAGCATAGATTGTAGGCTAAAACAATCCTGTATTGATTCAACCATAGCAGGACCAACTGGGACACCCCTGTGTTTACTATCCAGTTTGAGAAGTCCAAGTCACTCAGGAGCTCATGAGCCTGGAGTTGCATTCTAACCTGGAATGAACCAGGGAGTGAACGGGGAGCCCAGTGGATCCTAATGTGGTGTGAGGGCGCAGGCAATTGCACGAGCAAGGGGTTTGGCAGGAAAGCCCAGTTTTCTGCCTGGTCATTGGCAGGGAGGTGGTAATGCTGGAAGTCGTCTGCTTGTTGGCTTGGAGCAGCTGCACATGGGGACAGCTGTCTCAGCTTCGGACATAGGATCTGCCCTGAGATTAATAACAGAGCCCGTGGGGAGCAGAGAGGAGCTTGGGTTACCATGCCAGGAAATTTGCCTTCCCTGCTGACAGTGGGTGGGTAGCCTGCAGGATGGATGGCTCCAGGGCCTGGGGGTGTCTGGGCAAGGCAGCTCACCACTGGTGGAGCCAAATTCACCCCCATGGGATGCAAGCCGACCCTCCCAAGAGCTGCTTTCTTTCCGCTAGACCTGAAACCAGCAGGAGCTGATCTCCAAGACTTACGTGAAGAGTTGAGAATGGAAACCAAATGTTGATGTCAGGTAGAGAAAGCTGATGGAAGCCTGCGGCTCAGCAGGCCTAGGAGTGGTGGACGCTCGGGCTCCGATGGCCAGTCCAGATGTTTAGGTAAAAGGGGCCTGACACAGTTTCTGATGATATAGATCATTTGGGAAATAGGGAAAGGTGAAAAGAAAGCAATCACTTATAATTTTATTGTGTAAGTTTTAAGTTTTTAATTCTTTTTATTGTGGTAAAATACACATAGTGAAAATTTACCATCTTAACCACTTTTAAGTGTACAGTTCAGGATTTAAGTACATTCACATTGTTGTGTAACCATCACCACTATCCATCTCCAGACTCTTTTCAACTTTCAAATTAGAAATTCTATACCCATTAGGCACTAATGCCCCATTCCCCTCCCCCAACCCCTGGCAGCTGCCATTCCACTCAAGGTCTCTATAACTTGGACTACTCTAGAACTTCATATAAGTGGAATCATACAGTATTTTTACTTTTGTGACTGGCTTACTTCACTTAGTAGAATGTCCATGAGTTCACCCATGTTGTAGCATATGTCAGAATTTCTTTAATTCTTAAGGCTGAATAATACAAGGTATTGTCTGTGCAAACTGTTTTAATTATATTGCCATTGGCTCAATACTTTTGGGACAGACCTCATATTTCATTGTATGTAAATGATGCTGCTATGAACATGGGTGTACAAATATATCCCTGAATCCCTGCTTTCTATTCTTTCAGGTATATATACACAGAAATGGAATTGCTAGGTCATATGGTAATTCTAATTCTATTTTTAATTTTTAATTTGATGAACTGCCATACTGTTTTTCATAGTGGCTGCACCATTTTACGTTCCTATGAACAGTGCAAAAACTTTCCAATTTCTCCACATCCTTGCCAGCACCTATTTTCTGTTTCTTTTTTGGATAGTAGCCACTTCAATGGTGTGAAGTAGTGTCACACTATGGTTTTGATTTGCATTTCTGCAATGATTCTTGACGCTAAGCATCTTTTCATGTATTTATTGGCCATTTGTACATCATCTTTGGAGAAATGTCTATTCAAGTTCTTTGCCCATTTTGAAGCAGATTTTTTTATATTGTTATTGAGTTGTAAGTATTCATTATATAGTCTAGATTTCCACTCTTCATCAGACTAGCAAATATTTTCCCCCATTGTGCGGGTTGTCTTTTCACTCTTTTGGGTGTATCCTTTTTTCTTTTTCTTTTTCTTTTTTTTTTTAATTTTCAGAGATTTTATTTATTATTTTATTTATTTATTATTTTCAGAGAAGGGCAGGGAGGGAGGAAGAAAGGGAGAGAAGCATCAATGTATGGTTGCCTTTCACCTGCCTCTGGCTAAGGACCTGGCTGGAGACCTGGGTTGCAACCTGGTTATGTGCCCTGACTGGGGAATCGAACCATCGACCTTCGGGTTCAAAGGCCAGCACTATTCCACTGAGCCACACCAGCAAGGGCTGGTTGTATCCTTAGATGAACAAAGATTTTAAAATTTTGATGCCGTCTAGTTTATCTATTTGCCTGTGCTTTTGGTGTCATATCTAAGAAATCATTGCCATTGCAGTGTCATGAAGCTTTTTATTTAAAATTAATTTTGAGAGAGAGAGGAATGGAGGGTGGGGGGAGGGAGAAGAGAGAGAGAGAGGGAAATATCAGTTGGTTGTTCTACTTATTTATGCATTCACTGTTTGTTTCTTATATGTGCCCCTCACTGGGGATCGAACCTGCAACCTTGATGTATTGGGGTGATGCTCTAACCAACTGAGCTACCTGACCAGGACAGGAAGCTTTTGTCTTGTGTTTTCCCCTAAGAGTTTTATTCTCTTAGGACATGCACTTGGGTCTTTGATCCATTCTGAGTTAATTTTTGCATATGGTGTAAGGTAAGGATTCAAGCTTTTCAACACCATTTGTGGATATCCACTTTTTTCAACACCGTTTGTTGAAAAGACAGTCCTTTTCCTGTAATTCTATTTTTCAGAGTCATATTTCATTTTGGTCTTTGCTCTATGATTGCTTATCCATCTACCTATCTATCTTCATCATCATCATCGTCTATCATTTTTCAGAGTTGAGATTATATAGGATATATTAAGGAAGAAAAACGTCAGTATATTTAGTTTTGAGTCCTGCCTTCTTTGAAAACCCATTTTCCCAGAAACCTTAATGAAGTGGTCAGTTGTTGAGTGTGCAGAAGTGATTCAGAAGGGGTCATTGCCTTAAAAGCCCAATAGAGGAGAATGCGGGAACAACTATCACAGGAGTTCTGGAGTCACAAAGGCCTGGCTAAAGGGATATGGAATAGAGGCAGCAACAGCATGGTGTCCAGGAAAGCTGGGAAGGCTTCCCAGAGGGGATGACATTTGAGGTGGCTCTTAAAGAAGAGGCAGAGAACAGGGAGTGAGCAAAGATGCAACAAGGAGGTGGGAGAGAGCCCTGCATAGCTTGGCTCAGGCTTCTGAAAACAAGAGGTGGGCAGCAAGGATGGAGGTGAGTGTGAGCCACTTGGTGGAGGGCCTGCCCCATCAGGTGGAGAAGTTGTGGTTTATCCCAGGGACAGCAAGGAGCCTCTGGAGGCCTGGAAGGAGGGGAGTGACATGGGCTACCAGATGTGATGCCCAGTCACAGGTGCAAATAACTGAGGGCAAAAGCAAGGGACCCGTAAGTGAAGGCATGGGTGAGTGCCTGGCCCACTCTCCTTCAGGACATTGAGGCACTCACCATCCTCCAGAACAGGTCTGTCATTTCAAAAGGTTCTTGTCTGTGATTTGTTCCACCTGATCAGCTTTCCAGAAGCCACTTTAAAGAAGCCACAGAGGCCACCAGCTTTAGGGGTCTTGCTTCTTGCTTTGAAGTGGGAGTGGGTGGAGAAAAGGAAGTTTTCCAGAAAATTCCTTGAGACAGCCTCAATGTAAATATCTGGGCATCTCTCAGGAATTAGGAACCACTTCTCTGAGGCTGGGGAGATGCAGGGGGCTGTGTTGCCCACCAGGCTATGCAGGGAGGGGGCCTTGTTGCTGGGCCTCCCACAGACTCTCTCCTCCCCCCAAGGCTTCAGGGCTCCCTCAGGAGAGTGTTCCCCCTCCTCAGGTCTCCTCTTTGGCCTGTGCCCTTTGCCTCCACTCTGCCTCTCAGGGCTGACCTGCTAATGAAAGCCTTCTGTGCTGGGTTGGTGCAGCCTGGCTGCGGTAACAGAGGCCTCAGGGGGGACAGGGCAGAGGAAGGAAAGGGGGAAGGGGGAGGGCCGCAGCCTTCAGAGCAGGAGCAGATGGCGAAGAAAAACATGGGCTTGTTTGTCTCTCTGGGGGTCCAGTTCTAGTACAAGATGAAGTTTCTTTGGTCTCTGGAGTTTGCTTACACACAAGCACATGTGGGAGTCGGTGCGAGGGTGTGGGTCACCCTCTTTATGCTGGAAGTGCTGAGGCCTGGTGGGGATTCTGGTTGTAGTTTACCTTCCCAAGAGCCTGACTTTGGGGTGTGAATTCAACCAGGGCTGGGCTGTGACCCCCATGCCCTGCATGTCCTGGGTATGTGTCAGTGAAGGGTTGGACCTAGGAGATTTCAGGAGGAAAGAAGGATCTTCATCTTCCTTGTCAGCCCTTGCCGGTCTTCTCCATGACTCTCTGGGGGAGGGAGTAATTTCTGCATTTGGATCCAATTTTTTTAATTTAAATTTAAATTTTTAAAAAAGATTTTATTTATTATTTTTTGAGAGAGGGGAAGGGAGAGAAGCAGAGAGGGAGAGAGATGTCAATGTATGGTTGCCTTTCACCTGGCTCCAGCTATGGACCTGGCTGGAGACCTGGCTTGCAACCTGGTTATGTTGCCCTGACTGGGGAATTGAACCAGCGACCTTTGGGTTCACAGGCCTTATTCTTGTGTCACCAGCCATGGCTTGGATGCAATTTTAAAGGCCTTTCACATGCTTTAGGCTTCTGGTTGGGAATGAATGCTAACCTTTGTAGTTTTAGGCCGACCATGTGCGCTTGGGTTTGTTCTTCACGTTAGGGGCAGGTCTTGCTCCCCACACCATGGGGGAAAAGGCTGGGAGATACAAAGGGCTCGAATCTGAGTTTTCTGGCTTCTTATCCTGAGTCATCGGCATCATTCCGCTTAAGTTCTGTATTTGAATTGATGGAGTGGCAGGGTGTAATGGGATCTAGTACATTAATAGAAAATGTGAGGCATAGATATTAATTCCAGTTCCTAAGAGGAGGGGCCATGCTGAACCCTGTAGGACCGTCCAGGGAAGAATGGGTCGGTCGCCAGGGAGGCTGAGTGGGGGGTGGGACAATCAGGTTAGGATCGGCTAGGATAAATGATTTCAGCAGCTCCGGGGTGTCAAGGCTGCCCTTGTTGTCTGGTATGTGGCCTTGGGTGTTTAAGGTAGGTGTCAGAGCCCCATAAAGGAGGTGGCTGGGTGTTACCGCTACATACCATTTTGACAATAGTAATAAATTATTTAGCTAATTATTTGTTTAATATCTGCGTGCTGTTAGACTATATGATTCCTACGTAGAGAAATCAGGTCTATCCTGCTCACTCCAGTGCCTGGAAATCCTAGATGCCTAATTATAATGGCAAACAATTAATTGGTGGTAACTATGTGCCAAGCAGTATTCTAAGTATGTTAGGTACACTAACTTGTTTATTCCTCACAAAGGAGCCCACAGGTTAGGTGCTATTATTATTCTTTTTTTATAGGGAAACTGAGGCACAGCGAAGTTAAACAGCTTCTCCCTGGTCACACAGCTAATAGAGGCAGAGTCAGGACTCAAACCCAGGCTGTCCACCCCTATGCCCTTAATTTAACACTGTCCTACTACTTGACTTCTTGGAGCTTGGAATTATAGGGCGAGTGACACACTGGTGAGGATGACATGGCCCTCTTGGCGGGGGGTACATTCTAGGAGTAAAGCAGAGCAGTGTAGAAACACAAAGGCAGGGGGCGTGGGTACAGGGAGGGGAGGCGGGCCTGAGAGGGAGGAGGATGTGAGCAGCTGGGGAAGGAAGCCATTCTGAGCAGAGGAGTAAGAAGCTGCAATGGGCTTCACAGCAGAGCTGAGACAGAGGGGTGGAGGGTTCTCCAGGGATTGGTGGAAACAGCAGGAGCAGGGAGCCCTGTGGGTAGGCAGTGGGTGTGGCACTTTTGTGTCATGTGCGCCCCCTCCTACATCCCACACGTAGGGACCTTCACACAGTTTCTTTTGCATCAGTTGTTTTGAACCACATGGCCTCTGTATTAACTAGGGACCAAGTTTCCAAACACTGGGCTCCTGGTGACCCGGAAAGGGCTGGGAGGCTGGAAAGGGTGATGAACATTTCTGACCCAGTTCCCACGTGCCTGAACTGTTCCTCCCTCCACAGGCCCAGGGCGGCCACCTCCCGGCTGTGTGGCCTGGGCCAACCTTGAGTGGGAGGTAGAATAGTGGCCCCAGAGATATCCATGTCCTAATCCCTGAGCCTGGGATTATGTTACTTTATGAGATAAAAATCACTTTGCAGATATTATTAAATAAAGATGTGGAGATGTGAGAGCATTCTGGACTTTCCCAATAGGGCCAACCTAATCACAGGGTCCTTATGAGAGGGAGGCAGGAGGGTCAGCTGAATAGATGTGACGATGGAAGTGAGCGGTTGGAGTGAGGCGAGGAAGCAACCTCCAGCCAAGGAAGGCAGGCAGCCTCTAGAAGCTGGAAAAGACAAGGAACAGGATCCCCCTAGAGCCTCCGGAGGGAACTGGCCCTGCCAGCACCTTGGCTTTGGCTCAGCAAGACTGATGTTGGACTTCTGACTCCCAGAACTGTAAGATAATAAATATTTGTCATTTAACATCACTAAACTGGAAGTACTTGGTTAGAGCAGCGATAGCTGTTGCTGGAACTGTATGCCACAGCAAAGCAGGTTTCTGCCCTTGAACAGACAGATGATTGGATAAAGAGAACGTGGTAGTTACATACAGTGGAATATTATTCAGCCTTTAAAAAGGAGGAATTCCTGCCCTGGCTGGAAATCGAACCAGTGACTTTTGGGTTCACAGGCTGGCGCCTTATCCACTGAGCCACCAGCCAGGGCTTCATGATTTATTTTTGAAAAATAATTGTGCTATATAGAAGAAAAAGTTTTAATCAGGGGAAAACAAGACAAAACAAAACTGTTCTGGGTGTTGAACGCCCTAGGTGAGACATTGAGAAGGATCCAAGCTTTGTCAGTGTTCCTACCAAAAGTGTATAATCTGATTCTGAAATGAGGAAACCTCAGACAAAAGGATATTGAAAGATATTTTACAAAATAACTTGTCCATGATTCTTCAAAAATGTCAAGGTCAAGGGAGACAAAGAAAGGCTCAGAAATTGTTTCAGATTAAAGGAGACTAGAGAGATATGACAATTAAATACAATATGCCCTCCTAGATTGGATCCTGGACTGGGGGAAAATGGTTACAAAAGATATTATTATTGGAACAGTCAACAAAATTTGTACTGTGTATTAGACAACAGAGCTGTATCAATATTAAATTTCCTATTTTTGAAAATAAAATAAAATAAAATAAAATAAAATAAAAAGGAGGAAATCCTATAATTTGTGACAATATGGATAACAGCTCCTGGAGGAGAGTATACTAAGTAAAATTAGCCAGACACAGAAGAACAAAAACTATATGATTCCAGTTACATGAGGAATTGAAACCAGCCGGACGCATAGAAGCAAAGAGTGGAACGGTGGCTTCCAGGGGCTGGGGGTTGGGGAAAAGGGTACAGAGTTTCAGTTAGTCAACATGAATTAAGTCCTGTTGTATTGTGCAGCTAGAGCCTGTAGTTAATACTGTATTGTGTACTTAAACATTTGCTAAGAGGGAGATCTTCTGTTAAGTGTTCTTATCACAAAAATTAATGGCAATAAATGAGAGGGCAGGAGGAAACTTCTGGAAGTGGTGTATATGTTTATGGCATAGACTGTGGTGATGGTTTCACAAGTTTTTACTTACCTTCAGATTCACCAAGTTGTATCCATTAAATGTTTGCAGCCTTTTGTAGGTCAAGTATCCCTCAATAAAGTGGCTCAGGAGGAAAAAAAGCAGGTTTTCAGCCCTCACTCTCATATGGTTCCAAATGTCCTGTTGTGAGGTCTCTTTGGAAGGGGAGAAAACCTTATCCTGAGGAATTCTAACCAAAAGTGCAGCCATCCCACCGCAGGACTGATTAAAAGAACCTTCCTAGTAGGAAAACTGCAAGTCATTAGTTTCCAGCTTTTTCATGTGTGACCATTGGGTGGCCTGGTTCAGAGCATTCTGCAGCTTGCGATGGATTTGATTTTTCTGTTTTGATCCCATGGCGAAACCATAAACAAATAGAAGGGCTTTGGCTGGGCCGCTACAGGGCAGCAGTGCTGTTGGGACCCTTTACCGTTCAGGAAGGCCATCCTCCAGGTTGCCCTGGGAATCGCCTGTCTGCGGGGTTACTGGGAGGAATGCTGAAGGGAAACGGCTCTGCAGAAACAAAGCTTGCAATGGGTCTGTCTCTCCATTGGATGCCTGGAGAGAGTTGTAATTCCTCTCCTGTGGTTTTCTGCCTTCCTTGTGGCCAGAGAAGAGGGGGAAGAAAGGTGAGGGGCATAGGTGAGCTACTCAGCCAGAGGGACACCCTGCCTTCAATCACAGCGGACACCAAAGTGGGGTGAGGAATTGCACTGGCTCAGGGCAGCTGGGGTTCTCTGGAGGCTGCAGCCTTCTGGTCGGATCTCAGCCCTGAGGTCATGCAGGAAGGGGCTGCTGGAGAAAACCTTCTGGAACTTAGCTCTGTTCACATCCTGCCTGCCCTTGCTTAGAAACTGCCCTGTGGCTCCCCAGGAGTTCAGGCTGAGGCTAGAACACCACAGGCGTGCCATTCAAGGTCTTGCGTGGCCTGACTCTTCCCAGCCCACCTTCTGTCCTCAGCCTCCCTTCATTCAGCCCCACAGAGCTGTTCCTCTGGCAATTCCAGAGCTTTTAGGCCTCTGCGAATGTCCATTCTTCTCACGAACGTGCCTTAGCCCCGACTTGGAGTCAGGCTGATGCTGGGTGGTGGGAGTACACAGAGTTGAGCAGGATCTGGCTGGTTCTTCCCATCCCTGTGCTCAGCCAGCTGGGGGCCTGGAGCATCCCTCCCTTGGATGAGCCAGGCTCCTCTTCCTCGGAGCTCCCCCAGCAACCCAAATGCTTGCCTATTCTTGTCACCGCCTTCATTTTTTGGTGTTTTTTTTTTCTTTCTTGTGTATGTGTGAGTGTGTGATCTGTGTCCTCTCCCCAGATTGCAGATCTTTTCAGTGTTGTCAGCCAGTGACTGTGTCAAGGTTCCTGTGTCTAGCGGGGGCTTAATAAATGTTAATTGATCAAATGGCTTAGAATTGCCCTGATGTTTTTCAACTTTTCCCCAAAAGCGTCACTTAAATTCAATAAAAAGCACAATTTTAACCAGGCAGATTGATGCGTTTCTCTGTACGTGCGCTCTCACGTAACCGCCATTCAGATCTAGAGAGAGCATTTCCAGTACCTGAAAGCTCCTGCGTGTGGCCCTGCCAGGCAGTACACCCACAGGTGACCACTATTCTGGTTTTATCTCCATAGAATAGCTCTGCCTATTCTTCTTCCTTCCTTCCTTCCTTCCTTTCTTTTTTTTAAATTCAAACTTATCGAGAGAGAGAGAAAGCAAGAGAAAGAGAAACATCCATTTGTTGTTCCACTTACTTATGCATTCATTGGTTGATTCTTGTATATGCCCTGACCAGGGGGCGAACCTGCAACCTTGGCCTATCTGGACAACACTCTAACCAACTGAGCTACCCAGCCAAGGTACCCTGTTGTTGTATACAGAATCACACTGTATAAACTGTTTTGTTTTCTTTCATTAGCATTATGTCTTTGAGACTCACTTATGTTGTTGGCATCAGGTTTGTTCTGTTTCTGCTGCGTAGTGTGTGTGTTCAATACTTTATTCATTCTCCTCCTCCTTGATGGACATTTGGGTTGTTTCCTCACTTAACCATTTTACAGTCTGTTGGTGAATAAGAGCTGGAGAGCCTCGGTTGGAACCTGCCATTTTCAAATGAGGAGATTGAGGCTTGGAGATTAAGAGTCACCCCAGGTTACCTGCAGAATTACAGGCAGAACCAGTGTGAACCCCCCATTTCCTGACTCACAGGCCAGTGCTTTTCCCCTCAAAAGGCAGAAATACAGACCCCAGAGCTTCCTCAGCAACCGAGTCTAGTTGGTGCCTCTTACTGGGTTTAGGGCAACCAAATCCACACATAGCCCAGTGCGTGACCACTGAGTGCCCCATGAAAGCCAACGGGTCACAGAGGCCTGGGAAGTCTCCAGGGTGTCCGAGTTCTCACATCTGTACCAACAAGAATAGCAATAGTCAGCTATAGCCGCTGCCTTTCTACCGGTATTTACTGTGGGCCAGGCCCAGCGGCAAGGCCTTATCTGCATTATTTATCCTGTCATTCCTGCTTCCTCATCCATGGTGCCAGAGAAGTGGGTTTCCAATTTCCTCCTTAATTGTCGTCACTCCCCAAAGCAGACATAGAGTCCTCAGAGGGACTCTGCAGGGGAGGGGTGTGGACTTTTCTGATGTGAGGCCCTTCATCATTAGATTACAATGGGGCAGTTATCTGATTAGATCAATTGCCTGGCTGGGGCGGATGTGGGAGGAGAGGCAGTTGTCCTGAGGAAGGTGGGCAAGGCCTGCTCTCCCAGGGGTGTGTGCTTCCCTGGGTATGGGCAGGGCCCTAACATGCTTAGTGTGAATTGGAATCTTCTAGATTAGAGATGGCAATGTGTGTGTAGAGCTAACAATACAATGGGCAGTCAGATGAGTCATCCACCCAGTGTGTAATTACCATCCTGGGAGGGGGATGAATGAGTGATTAAAAGTAGTTGCCTGTTCTGGTACCCCACAGGATTTGATCATTTAATTTTCACAACTGTTTGGTGTTGTTATCTTAATTTTGTACATAGGGAATGAGGCCTAGAGAGGTTAAATCACCTGTCTAAGGTGCCTCAGATTATACCTGTTTTACAGGTGAGGAGACTGAAGGGAGGAGGGAGAGAGAGGGACATTTAGTCCTTGTTCTGTTTGTTTTCTGTAACCTGGCTACTGAGGGTGCCCTCAGGGTGATGCATGGTCACAGAAGAGCCAGGGACTGGGGGTGGGATTCCTGTGTGCCTGACCAATCACAGCCATACTTCTTCCTCAGACACACCTGCATATTGCACTGTGCAGCCTTTTTTCAATCAAATTATATATGTATAGTCTCTAAATGTGGGCAACTATTTGTATAAAGAATCCTATTTCTAGTGGACTTTCATTCTAATTTTAAAGATGCTTTCCCATGGAAAATAATCTGATGGTTAAATATGTTAGAATTTGAAGTCCTGGCTGGTGGCGCAGTGGATAAGATGCCCACCTGCGAACCCAAAGGTCACTAGTTCGATTCCCAGCCAGGGCACATAACAGGTTGCAAGACAGATCTCCAGCCAGGTCCGTAGCTGGAGGCAGATGAAAGGCAACCATACATTGATGTCTCTCTCCCTTTCTGCATCTCTCCCTTTCCATCTCTGGAAATAATAAATAAAATCTTTAAAAAATATATATATATGTTAGAATTTGAATGGAAGAATCATAAGGTTGCTTCTTCCAATATATGTACATTCAATTCTTCCACTAAACCCACCCATTCACAGACAGTTCCAGTATCACCCCCTTGATTCCAGATACTGCTGTGTAGATACAAGCCAAGGGGGCCTCTGCTCTCAGAGGCCAGAGAGGTAGAGACGGTGGCATGAGCCTTCAAGTGCCCTGGGAGGTGGGGTTTTGTGGCTATGATTGGGTGGACAGGGTTAGGGGGAGCAAAAGAAGACGGTTAAGCTTATCCTAAGGGGCAGCAAAGATCTGAGAGAGGGGAGGGTCCAGGTAGGGAGGGCAGGAAGGGGTGTATTCCTGGAAGACACTACTTGGGGCTAGAAGTCCAGGTAGGGGAGGCTATAGCTCAGCCTGAATAGGGGATGTCAGGGCCCACATTCTAGGGGGAGCTCGGAAGGGCTACCAGAGGGCCCTCGATTATGGAGACCCTCAGGGGGTGACAGCTGGGAGTGGACTTTGTACCTTCTAGACCTCAGTCCACACCGTGTCTATCTATACCTTCCTTCTTTCTTCATTCATTTTTCATTCAACACATATTCATGAACGTGCACCTTGTGCCACATTTGGACCAATGGCTGGGGAGACTCACTGTCTGCCTCTGGATGCCCGCAGTTTGACAGGGCAGGTGGACAGCAGTGCACATATCTGTACAGGACATGCCTCATGCAGGTGGCTCAGCTTTGCTAGCGATTCTCACCAAGCCTGGCTTGAGGTGACTTTGCAGACACAGCAGTTTAGCAAACTGCCTGCCTGGAGAGGTTGTAGGGCTAAGGCTTTCCTGTCACCTCCAGCGTGGTGGGCAGTAGAAACCTGGCGCTGACTGGCTAGAGGGCATGAAGAGGCCATTCGCTCAGCCCGTCTGGTTTCCCAACTGTCTGGACTTGTGGGTGAGCGGCAGTGCTGCTCTGGCCCTTCTATGCTATTGCTGCCATTCCTGTGTTCCTGCTCCATCTATAGCGGAGGCGGTGGAGATCCAGAGGGGGACAGGCCTCATGCGATGTCGCAGAGCCATTCCCACCATTGGACCTCCCACCCAGGGCTCTGGAACATCTTGTGAGGAAGAGCCCTGGAACCCACTGGCTTATCTCAGAGGGAAAATGCAGGTTCTAGTGGTATCTAACCCACCTATTCTCCACCTGCTAGGGGGTCTAATTAGCCGGCAGCAAGGTACCTCTAAGAGGTAGAAAGAAAAGGCAAGTTTGAGAAGAAGTGGTCCCAAAGAAAGGGCAGGACTGAATTCGGAATGTCCTGTTCATTCTCCCGGAATCAGCTCCTTTGAATTCTCCGTTGCCTACCCTCCTAAGGGGAACTGGGAACTTCCTTAGAGACTCAGACAGCTGTGGGTCACAGGGGTGCCATCGTTCTCTTGGAAGGGGATGCAGGTCCAGAAGGTGTCCTGCTCATGTGAGAATGGCTAGGTTACAGTTATGTGTGATCCTCTGGTGGGTATCAAATGCCAAATTCCACAGCCAGTTCCTTTTGGCAGCCACATTCCTCAGATTCTTATCAGATTTTTTTAGTTTTTATTTTACCTCTCATGTGAACACTGGGAACCAGTCAGTCATCCCGTTGATTGCAGCAGGATGGGAGAAGATTAGAAACAGAGGAGTCTTGGCTTCCTTCCTAACTCTGCCACCAGCTTGACTCTGTCACCAGCCTGCTGTGCCATGTTGGGTCTCCCTTCTTGGGGCCTTGTTTTTCCACCTGTAAAAAGGGGGTTGGGGCAATATGTTCTTTGAAAGGCTCCTTGCAGTGCAGAGCCTTCATAAACTCCATCCTAGTCCATGGCAAGACACTTTCCGGAAAATACACATAAATAAAACTCTGTGTGCTTCACAGAGTGGGCGGCTCTTCCAGCATACTTGCAGCAGCTCGGGAGTGGTGGTCTTTCCATGTGTCCCCCATGTAAGGGGAAGAAGTAAGAAAGAAATGGGTAATTTGATAACATCAACTTCTCAAAGACCCTACTTTTTGCTCTGCCTTCTCCAGGCTGTCTTCCCTTGTGACTATAAGATGGCTGCCATAGCTCCAGGCATCACATCCTCACACAACCGTGCAAAGAACTAAGGATGAGATTCTCTTCTTGCAACTTCCCTTCCCTCTTGGGAGATAGTGTTTTCTAGAAACCCCTCAGCTGACTTCTCTTATTTGTCAATCAACTGAGTGAACATGCCCAAACCTCAACCTTTAAAATTATGATTTTTATCACCTTTCTTTTTACAGCATATTTTATTAATTTTGCTATTACAGTTGTCCCAATTTTCTCCTTTTGTCACCCTCTGCCTGGTACCCCCATTCCCTCCAGCAGTCCCTTCCCTTAGTTCATTTCCATGGGTCAAGCATGTAAGTTCTTTGGCTACTCCATTTCCTATACTGTTCTTAACATTCCCCTGTCTATTTTGTACCCACCAATTTGTACTTCTTAATCCCTGAACCTTTTCCCCCATTCTCTCCCTTCCCCATCCCAGTTCATAACTCTCCAAGTGATTTCCATATCTATGATTCTGTTCCTGTTCTGCTTGTTTGCTTAGTTTGTTTTTCAGATTCAGTTGTTGATAGTTATGCATTTGTTGCCATTTTAATGTTATAGTTTTGATCTTTTGTTTTTTCTTACATATTTCCCTTTAACATTGCATATAATAACACCTTGGTGATGAACTCCTTTACCTTATCTGGGAAGCACTTTATCTTCCCTTCAATCCTAAATGATAACTTTGCTGCGCAGAATAACCTAGGTTGTAGGGTCTTGCTTTTCATCACTTTGAATACGTTTTGCCAGTCTCTTCTTGGCTCCAAAGTGCCTTTTGAGAAATCACTTGACAGTGTAATGGGAACTCCTTTGTGGGGAACTCTCTGCTTTTCTCTTGCTGATTTTAAGAGTTTCTCTTTAACCTTTGGCATTTTAATTATGTTGTGTCTTGTTGTATTCCTCTTTGGGTCCAACTTGTTTGGGACGACTCTTTGTGCTTTCCTTTCCTTCACCAAATTAGGAAAGTTCTCTTTCATTATTTTTTTCAGAGAAGTTTTCAGTTTCTTGCTCTTCCTCTTCTTCTGGCATACCTATGATTTGGATGTTGGTATGCTTGGAAATGTCCCAGAGGCTCCTTATTCTATTCTCCTTTTTTAAAAATTCTTTTTCCTTCTTGTTGTTCTGATTAAATGCTTTTTTCTTCCTGATATTCCAAATCATTAATTTGAATCTCAGCTTCATCCTCTCCACTGTTGGTTCCCTATGGGTTTTTCTTTATTTCACTTAATGCAACCTTCATTTCTGCCTGGGTCTTTTTTTTTTGCTGTTGCAATAAACAGTGATTTCTTTGAATATCCTGATAACCAGTGTTTTAAACTCTGCATTCGATAGGTTGCTTATCCCCATTTCATTTAGTTCTTTTTCTGGAGCTTTGTTCTGTTATTTCATTTGGACCATCCCTCTTTGTCTTTTCAATCTCACAGACTGCCTGTGTGTGATTCTGTGTATTAGGTAGAGCTGCTTTGATTCCTTGTCTTAGTAGCATGGCCTGTTGTAGAAAAACACACATCTGGATGACTGCGTCTTCTTTCAATCCTTGGTTGTCGGACTTCCATATAGTTCTATTTTTTGATGAACCTAGATGATGTTTGTTTTGTAGGGTAGTTGTAATTTCTGCTGTAGTTGCGCATAGAGGCAAAGCGTGTTTAGCTATGCCTCCGTTTTGGTCAGTGGTCTCTTAATCTGGCATCAGTGGATTCAGGGAAACACAGATGGCTGTCCCCAAAGAAGCAAGAGCACAATAATGGACAATCCAAGCAGATGTTTCTCAGAAACCTAAAAGCTGCCTCTAGGAAGCCTATATAAAGCCTAAGTGAGGTGTTCTTTCCCTGAGGTCCATGGGTTCTCAAGCTATCTTCTAACTGAAGATTTTTACTAATTTCTAACTGAAATTTAGCATTTTCCTGGATTTTGGGTTTGGTCCCCAGTTGGGGCGCATGCAGGTGGTAACTTACGCATGTTTTTCTCTCTCTCCCCCCTTTTCTTCTGCCCATGGTTAGCTGGGTGGTCTGGGCAGCAGCCCTTTGCACATGCCATACCACAGTATAGCTCTGCCCACCTTTGTTTAACTTACTGATGCCCAGAGTCTGAAAACCGGGGTTCTGTTAGCAAGGAAGGAGGAGAGGAAGTTAACTATTGGGGACACATGTGTCATCTGTTGGAGTTCATTTTGCCCCTACCTCTCTCACAGTCCATTTTAAAGGACCTAGAGTGCCTACTGCAGGGGGTTCTAGGCCCCCTGTTTTGTGCCGTGTGATTTACCTCACAGCCAACTGGACCAGGGGTGAGCACATGACCCAGAGCAACTAGGCCTGCTGAGGCCTGGGACAGAGCAGCTGGGCCGTTCGGAGTCCCTCTGTGTTTCAGGAAATAGAACTGGGAGAGAATGAGGTCACTCTAAGTGTGGTCTGCAAGGAAATAAGAAGCTTGCACCAGCATGTTAACAGCCTCGTCACTAAGAACACATTTTTCCTTTTCAGGGAAGTTATTTAGCCTGTCTGGCTTCTTCTGTAACACAGGCATGGTGATAGTCTTTACTTGTAGATTTTTATAAGGATTATAAGAGGGAGAGGTGTCAGAGGCTTGCCACAGTACCTGGCACATCGTAAGTGCTCAGTAAACATTTACATAAGTAAAAATATAGTTACTTATATTTCTGTCTGACTTCCATCAGTTGGATGGGGTCACTTCCCTTCCTCAGCATCCCTGGGGAGCCTGTTATACATGCATATTCCTGAGCCTGTCCCCGCAGAATCTGAAGATCATTGGTTTTGAGAGATAGACCACGAAGGACACAACTGCTGGGTCCTGTTCTGACTTTGGACATGCAGAAAGCTCTGGTTTCTGCAGAGGTCACTCTGACCAAATGCATCATGGTCTGTGGTGGACCCAGAGGACTGTCATTGGGTTCGAAACAAATGTGAGGTTCATTATTGGGTAAAAGTGCTGGTTGGTTCCAGTTCTGGTACTGGGTTCTGCATAGCCAGCGAGCTTTTCAGCACTTGGTCTCCCTAAGTGTGTGTGGGAACGCTGATCCCGCAGAAAGCATTGACACCATACTCTCACAATTTGTTGACTCTGACATGTCTATTAATGGAAGTCTCTATGGGTCACTATTGACATACTCAAAACCATGCAGTCTGTTAGACCAAATCATATAGTCCCTTAGCTGCCCCATGCGAATGGGAAATTCAATCAGTAAGTGGCGTTCCATGCAGGGTTCTTTTCAGCCTTCTCTCAGGTGGAGGAGGCCTCAGGAATTTCCCACTGTGAAAGGTGCTAGAGAGTAAGTGCAGAGAATAAGGAAGTGGGAGGAAGCTGAGAGGCTGCTTGCAGCACAGCTGCGCTCCCTGGGGCCCCTCGGCTCTCCCCGTCTCCCACAGACACGAATCCCAAATCCCGTGGGGCTTTGGTGCGTGGTCCTAGAGCCCGTGATAGCACCCTTCTGTTTTAACAGAAAGATTGGGTCTGTTCTGTGAGGCTTTCAGTTAAACACCTTTCCCTCTAAAAATCAGCAACCATTAATTAATTTCTTGAATTCACTTAACTTCCTCCCCGGTGTTGCCTCCAAATGGACAGTTCCAGTAAAAACTATTGTGAGGAAATGCAGGCATATCTCTCTGCTTATGCAAACACACCTACTGGTTTTTGTGCCCTAAAAACTGAGCAGGACTTAGTGTAACACACACTCAGTTATTCTTACCTAAACATAGTGGTTTAGGTGGGTGAGTGATGGAGAGAAACATCAGCCATAGAGGCACAGTTTGTTGGGAGAGATTGTGTGGTAGTCTAAGGGTTGGCCTGACTCAGACCTGGTTTTCCCAGAATGGAGATAGATGATGGAGAAAACCATCTGCGGGACTGTGGCCAGGAGTGTGTTCCTGGACCGTGGACTGTGTCCTTTTATCCCAACTGGGCTCAACTCCCAGCCTCTCTCTACATCTCCCCCCATCTCCTGCCACCAGTGGAACCTCCTGGACCCCCACTGACCGGTTCCCCCTCTAGTTAAATCTGCCATGTATTCACCCCTTCTTTTCCAACAGTGTGCATCTCCAAGCTCCTCGAGGGTCAAGTGTGCATTATTTAAAATTTTTTTCGATTAGGGTTGATGTTTAATATTATATTAGTTTCAGGGGTACACATAGTAGTTAGACATTTATGTAACTTACAGAGCGATTCCCCTGATAAATCTAATACCTATCTGATACCATACATAGTTATGACAATATTATTGACTATACTCTGCGCTGTACTTTACATCCCTGTGACTATTTTGTAACTACCACTTGGTACTTCTTAATCCCTTTGTATATCTTCACCTTACACCCACTTAGTGGGTGTCCTGCCTCTGTTCATCCCTCCCAGGATGGGGCACCCACTACAGCCATTGCGGGTAGCTCATTGCGTCCATGGCTGGCTCTCCTGGGAGCAGGCCCCTCCTTACCTTTCAAAGGTTCTGACCTGACTCTTGGCTTCTGGAGCCTCATGAGCAAGTCTCCTCTGGTTCCCCTGCAGGTATCTGGGAGAGCTGGACTCCCAGAGCTGCCCTCTCTCACTATGGTTCTCAGCTCATTTCTGCTCAGTGTAGCTGAAGGACCCATTGCCAATAGTCCTCACCTGCTGGAGATGGCAGATATGCATCTGAGGGTGTGGGGCCTTCCCATCGACCTCCACAAATCTTGGGCTTCAGACTTGCCCTCTTCCCATGGGTACTCACCACTCTGCAGTTCAGCCCTTTCTTTCATGCAGTTCTGTCACCTGCTCATAGGACAGCAGGCACAGCCCTCTCCTTCTGGTGCACTGGATGTCAGTTTGTCTTTTTCCTGCTGGGGCTCAATACAGATACCAGGCTGAGTCTCCAGGAAGCAGACTGTGAAACGGACTCCAACATGAAAGATGTGCATTAGCGATGGCTCTTAGGAGTGAGGCTGTGGAAGGGATGGGACAGAATCAGAAGGGCATAGAAGGAACAGTGGAGGTCCAGTGACAGCTAACAATGACCTCTCTGGGAGCTCTGATGCTGGAATGGTCCTTCAGAATTGTCCTGACAAGCAGGTACTGGATGGGGACTGACCTGGGAAGAACAGGGCCTTGGATGGGCAGCTCTGGGCAGCTCTGGGCAGCCGAGGCTGCACTGGGAGGGCAGGCTCCTGGCAGATGCCTGCCGACAGCGCATCTGGCAGCTGGGGCAAAAGGTCCTTCATTGGTCTGGGTGGTACAGTCTGCTGGTATCTACCACATGTGGCTGGCTACAGGGAAGGGAAGTGAGCAGGGGTGTTCTCAGTATTATTTTATTAAGACAGTCTGAGATTGCCTTTGTGTTTTGGAAGTCACAGCACACACCGCTGACTCACATTGAACTTATTATTGGCCAGAACCTCTACACCCCATCTGGGGCTTGTCGGCTGGGTTTTGGGGCTGCAATGCTGGACTCCACATTTGCCCGGTCATGTTTCATCTTGTTAGATTTGGCTCCTTGCTCAGGGCTGGGGAGATCTAGCTTGGATCCCGACTCTCTCCCAAGACCCAGGCCCCTGTGTCTGCCAACTCCTGGTCTTCCGCAGTTTCCTTTAGCAAGCCTGCCTCCGTCTCGGCCTGCTGCTTGGATCTCTCCTGGTGACATGGCTGCAGGGGGGACCCAGGCACTTTGGGGTGGACATCAAGTCAATCTGGCAATGAAGCCAAGTGGCTAAGGACTGGGCTTGAATCTTGGTTGCCCATTGACTTCTTGGGCAGCCTTGGATATGTTATGAACCCTTGTCCTGTGCCTCAGTTTCCTCATCTTTAAAAGTGGAATAATAATAGTCCTTACTTGCCCAGAGTTGTGAGTGTGAGTGAAGGCCTGACTTGGGTAGCTGCAGAGAGGAGGAAGCAGGGAACAGGGCCGGCTCTGGGCCCACCCCGTAAGCCTTTTGTGGCCCGAATTGTCTTCAACTTTCACTGACTGGTTTCTCACATGAGGTGGGGACAGTTCCTTGCTGTTTGGCATGGGCATGTGAGATGGTCCCCTCAGAGAGTGGCTGTTAAGGGCCTGCCAGAGGATATTTGCTCTCTGACTCATGCAGTCCTCACTGGCAAGGTGGATGCCGAATAGAGTTTGGAATTAGGAGCCTGACCTTCAAGACCTGAACAGACCACTTACTCATGGGTGAGGTTGAGGCTCCTCTAGACTCTCAGGTTCCTTCTTTATAAAACTTGTACCTGAGAATGTTGAGAAGATTAAATGAGGTCACGTATGTGTGTTTGTTTACTAAGGATACCCTAACAAAGCTCTACAGAGAAGGTGGCTTAAACAACAGAAATTAAGTTCCTTGTAGTTTTGGAGGCTCAAAGTCCAAGACCAAAGGATCAGCAGGCTGGGTTTCTCCTAAGACCTATCTTCCTGGCTTGCAGATGGCCCCCTTCTTCCTGCATCCTCATATAATCTTCCCCCTGTACATATTTGCACCCCAGTTTCCGCTTCCTATGACTCCAGTCATATTGGATAAGAACCCACCCTAATGATCTCATTGTAACTTAATTGCCTTCTGAAAGACTCTATCTCCAAATACATTCTGAAGGACTTGAGGTTAGGGCTTTAACACGTGACTTTGGGGGCACACAGTTCTGCCCACAACAGTATGTGAAACTGCTTTACCAACCATACAACAGGTCTGGGGTGCTTGTCCTGACTGCTTGCTGGAGCGGGTCTCTGTGTGATCAGGGGCTGGGCTGGTGGTTTGTGTGAGTTGTTTTCTCTCCTTGGTAAGGGCTGGGAGCTGCTTCCTCTGCCTGCATCTCTCTGGAGGCCAGCCAAGGCCCCATGGGGTCCGCTTCATGGGCATGGCCTCGGTTATCTGGATTGTCCTTCTGGGACACAGGGCTTGGGGGTCAGATCAGCACACCCATAGGAGGTTGGCCCAGAGCCTGCTGTCCTCCAGAGCCCATCTGTAGTCTCCTGGTATGACAAGGGCTAGGACAGAAGCATGCATGAGGCTTTGTAGAGCATGAGGTGGGAGTCCTTTCCTGGCCAGGGACTCGGAGGGCTTCTGGATGGGGTTGGAGCCTGAATGGAGACTGGTAGGGTATGAGTTGGCTACATGAAAGAGGGTGGGATGGCATGCCAGGAAGGACAGTGTGACAATGTAAGTGACAAGATGGAGCGTGGTGGGAAATGGAACCTGAGAGGTGGGTGGGAACCCTAGAGGATGGAGAGCTAAGTTTCAAGAAAGGTGATTAGCCAGATTTATGTTTCAGAGAGCGCCCTCTGGTGGCAGGTAGAGGCAGCTAGAGGGAGAACAGCAGGGGCTGAGGCTGAGGGTGACAGACGAGCCTGCCTGAATCAGGACGGTGGGAAGAGAGCAGGCAGGGAGCGATGCAGAAGGTACACTTGCCTGGCATGCATGGGGGCTAACTGGCCATGGGGAGTGAGAGAGGAAGAAGGTGGAGTCTGGGGCAATTTGCTCCTGAGGGGTGCATGGTAAGGGGCCCTGAAGCTCAGTGGTGCTGGTCACCAAGATGGTGCAACCTAAGGTTGACAGTGAAGGGCTCAGGATTGGACCTACTGAAATGGTGTGACTTGAAGTGTCCCATGGGCTATGATGAAGTTGACCATAGTACAGCAAGTGGGCGGGGCACATAGAGGTAGCATTGAGGTGAGTCCACAGTGGAGTGAAGCAGAGTGGAATGGGGGCAGACTGGGTGGTCCTTGTGGAGAGAAAGGGCGTTGTCAGAGCTCTGGGGCTTGGTATAGGCTCAGTGCAGGGTCCTGGGGACGGAGGGGAAGGGCAAGATCAGGTCCCAAAGCAAAGCTCAAACAGTAAAACTGGGGCTCTGGGCCTGTGTGGGGGTGGGGTCCAGGGCTGTGAGGTGGAGAGGATGCTGCAGCGACATCTCCCTGGTTGGCAGGTGGCATCACAGGCAGGTTGGTTAGTTATGTTCAGAAGTGGGCATGGGCCAGGGATGTCCTGGAAGCTCCTCCATACCATTGTGACATAATTTCGTGAAGCCACTTAGCACTTGTTTTCCCAAGGGACCCTAAATTAAGGGTTTCACAGTTCCGCCAAGCCACGGAGCCAAACACTTAGCGAAAGCTGCTGCTGGAGCAGCCTGTGAGCCCAATAGAGCAGGGCCAAGTCAGTCACTTCTCCCCACCCGGAAGTGGGCCTCTTTTCATAAGGAGGGGACCTAGAGGGGAGCAGGTCTGCCCCCAAGGCTGGGGGTGAGTTTTCTATCCTGGACCCTTCGTGAGAGCTCAGCTGGGGAGGGAGATGATGAAGAGACATTGCTGAAATGCCCAAAGTTGATGCCAATCCCCCCTCATCCTGAACTGCTGAGGAGGGCACCCTCACTTTCTAGGCCATCACAGACCAGCTCTGCCACTCCCAAATTCTGTGCTCGTGGACCATCCTTCCAGGAGGGTCATGAAAGGGGTGGACATCTCCTGCCAGGCTAGCCTCGCGGTGGAGCGATCTGTAGCCCATACAACCCTGTTCACCCACCACTGATGGGGTGTGGGGTGAGAATGGGCAGTGGCGTGATGTCACCCACCGAACAGAAGACATACACATACTGCTCAGGACATGGGGGTCCTAAGGGGTGGCCAGATTTCCCAGTGCCTTGGTGGCTGCAGGTGAACAGGGTTTTGAATTCCATCTGAAAAGCCCCGGAGCCTTCTTTCCTCTTCTCTGCCTGCCTTCTTCGTTGTTTTTGGCCAGGTTTTGATTTGGGAAGCCATTTACAGCCCATTAAAAGATCAAATGTCTGGAGATGATGAATCGAGGCATTTGAAAATGTTTTAGAATTCACAGCTCATTTCCCTATAGAAAGCCCTGACCCAATGTGATTCAGAGATGGCTGGACTGTCTGTCTATTCCAGACCACCAAGGGCAGGGCCCGGGGTGGAGCGCTGCCCTCGGATTGGACAGTAGATCATCCTGAAGAGAGTCACACTGAGATGGAGCTGATGCCCCCTAGTAGACATGAAGGGAGGGCCCAGGCCTGTGACTCCTCACATAAATTCCAGACCCAGTTTGCCTAAGTAGCTGGCGGAGGCGGGGGTCTAGGGTCATCGGTGGGACCCTGCTGGTCCCCTGGGCAGAGAGGCTGGATCCCCTTCCCAGCTCAGCTTCTGGTTTCAGCTACGGGCAATGAGGTTCAACCTTCCAGTATACTTGTTTCCCAGCTGCAAAATAGGAAGGACAAGCCTTAGGCTCTTGTAAAGGTGATGGGGTTTCAGTGGCCAGCAAATCAATAATGACCTTGCAGTACACGGTGATGCGTGGTTTGCATATCACTAAGCTGGATGTGCTCATTAAGAACTCACAGTACCTTGAAAGGTAGAATTTTTTGTTTAACTGAGACTTAGAGAACATCACTTTGCTCAAGTCATGCAGAAAGTTGGTGATGAAACCAGGTTTTAAACGGAGTTTCCTTGGTGCCTTTGGGGACACACAACTTTCGATTACTTTTTCATTTTCTTCTACGATATTTTTGACTGTGCCAATATTGCTAATATGTATTTTCCTAGAAAGTTGCCAAGATTTGGTACATTTTGATGTAAGACCATACATCATACTTACTTATAATTTCTAATCTCTTTTTGGAATTTTTTCTTGTTCATAATATCTATGTCTTTTGTTTGTTTCTTATTAAGAATCGTCTGCTTTGCCATTTGAATTTTTAAAAATTGTGTTTGATTTTGTTAATTTACTTTTTAAAGTAAATGATTTCATTAGTTTCTGCTTACATCTTTCTTAATCCCTTTCTTCTCCTTTCTACCGACACTGCCTTCTAATTGCTTTTCCAGCATTTTGTTGAGTTAGAATTTTGTTTCACTTTTTTCTTTTGTGTTTGGTCAGTTTTGTGTCCTCTTTCTTGCCTTGCTAGTATTTATCTTCAGAATAAGAATATATTTAATTGTATATTTTCCTCCTATACTTAAATACAACTTCTATATCCCTTCCTTGAAGAAGACAAAAATCTCAGCAACTTTTGGTTTCTTCGTTCCCCCATACAACTTCCCCCCTTTGCCATCTTCCATATTGCATTCATCTTGGGTTTTAGATCTAAGTTGTGATTGTCCTGTTATTTCTTCATTCGTAACTGCTTCTCACATTCGATATATTCCTCTTATGTCCTTTATTTTACTATAATAACATCCTTTAGTAATTCTTTCAGAAAGGTGACTAGTAACTTTCTGACTTCCTAAGCACCTAACAAAGTCTTTTTCTCACCATTGCCTTTGAAGGAGAGTATACCTGAGTATAGAATTCTGGGTTCTAAATATTTCCTCTAGGAGCTTTGAAGTAATTGTGTCACTATATTATTGATGCTGATGTTGCTGGTGAGAAATCTAATTTCAATCAATTGTAGGTCATCTATTTTTCTCTTCTTTCTATAGCATTTAGTAGTTTCTCTTCATCCTGAGTGTTCTGAAATTTCACCACACTCTGTTTTTGTTCATCTTGCTTAGCACTCAGTGGCCCCTGTCAAATTAAGACTGCATGTCATTTTTTAGTTCTCAGAAATTTTCTTCATCATTTTTTCAGCTCTATACTTCCCTTTGTTCTCTCTGATCTCCTCTTTCAGGGCTGCTAATAGAGATATGTTGTAATTTATTCTGTCTTCTAGGTCCCTTCTCTCCCCCTAAACACCCCCAACATTTTCCACCCCTTTTTTCCTTTGCAGTTCATCCTTGCAAAGTTTGCGGCTCAGATCTCCTGCTCATGAGCTCACTCTTCAGCTGAATCCATTCTGTTTTTCAGACTATCAGTTGAGCTTTTTATTTTCATAGCCATACGTTTCATTTCCAAGACATCTAATTTCTTCATTTCATAATATTTTTATGAGTGAAAAATTCTCTTATCTATTTGAGGACATTAGTTATACTTTAAAATTGTTCCCATCTATTTGCTGTATTTTTTTCCTTGTGAGGTGTGATTTATTCTGTCTCATTGGTGCCTTCTTCATGATATTAGCCTTTTTTCTCAAATAATTTGCAAGTCCTGGTGTTTGAGATTTTTCATGAGCTTGTCTCTGTTTCTCTGTTTACGGCTATGTTGACTTTTGGAGTGTTGGTGGCACAAGTGAAGGGTAGCAAGTGTGCAAGAATTCATTGTCTGACCTGGGGAGGATCCTAGTTTCTCCCGAAGCTTATCAGCTTTTTAGGCACCCTGACCACACCTGTCTCAAAACAGGTGAGTCCCATTCCTTATTTTTGATACCAGCAGGGCTGAGGATCTGGGTCCTACCTGTCTGGCTCCTTCCACTGCTGTTCTCTGACAATAACCTGAGGCCCATGTGACTCACATCCCTGCTCAGCATCCTTCAGTGGCTTCCCACTGACTTGAGTAAGGCCCACATCCAGCCTGGTAGGTACTGTGCCTCTTTCTTTATCTTGCTCCCCCCTCTCCTGCAGCCTTTGGGCCATGTCTCATTGTACTCAGGTCCTTGGGAGATAGCTGCACACCTTGGTCTATCTCACCTCCTTGCTTCTTCTCACACCGCTTCCTCTCTGCTAATGCCGCCTCCTCTTACTGCCCCCAAGGGTTTGGTCATCTGACTCTTATCTCTCAGTACACAGGTGGTCGGCTTTCTTAGGACCTGGGCTGGGTGTCCTGCTTTGTTCTCATAGCTTCCCTCCTTTGCTCATGACATGGTTGGACCCATGATCCCGTGGTCCTGCGGATTGTAATCATCTCCTTGTCTATCTTCCCCATTGGAGTGGGATTTCCTGGCAGGCAGGGGTACAGCCTTTTTCAGTGATTCCACATGAGATGTTTATAGTTATGATGATGCCAGGATTTAGTAGTGAAAATGGGTGGCATTCTCCCTTCCCCTTACACCTGAACAGAGGGTCTCAGTGGTTCCCTTCTCTCAGGGGACTGGCCCCCAGGCTGCCGAGGCCAGCAGCTGGCACCTCAGGAGCAGTCAGTGCTGACATGACTGTTGTTTTCCCCACAGGCACTGGTGCCATCACACGGTAACGCGGACAGTGTCCTGCCAGGTGCAGAACGGCTCGGAGACAGTGGTCCAACGAGTGTACCAGAGCTGCCGGTGGCCTGGGCCCTGTGCCAACCTTGTGAGGTAAAGGCCGCAGGGCTGGCTGGCCAGCTCTGCCCCTCTTTTCTGTTCCCTTGAATGAATCCAACCCCAGCACAGCTGCACGGGGAGGCGGGTTGATGCTTAGAAGCAAAAGTCAGTCATTCATTTATGGAGACTTTTCTGTGTATGGGGTGTATGGATTTGCAAAGATAAAAAGGATTTGCTCCCCATTTTCACAGAACCTCACAATCCAGTAGGTGCTTGATGGGTGGAAACTCCCAGTCGCCCATGAGTAGGGTGAGGGGGTGGAAGGGTGGGGGAGAGGCCAGGTGAGGCAGAAGATGGAACCAGCCTGCTCTGGGGCTCCAGACCACAGTGTGTCTGTGCTACCCTGCCTCCGCTGGGAAGGGCAGCCTGCCTCCAGCCCTGTCTCTCTCAGCCTCACCCTCTCACCAGCCTCGCCCTGGCCCATTGCTTTCTGTGGCTCTCAGCATTCACAGTGAGGGGTTTCTTTTTTCTTCAATTTTTAAAAATTAAAAAAAGTTTAAATTATAGTTGATATACAACATTATTAGTTTCAGGTGTGTAACATATACGTTAGACATTTCTAAACTTACAAAATGATCACCCCAATAAGTCTAGTACCCACCTTGCACCATATACAGCTATCACAGTATTATTGACTATATTCCCTATGCGGTACTTTACCTTCCCATGACTATTTGTACCCTTCACCTTTTTTAGAACACACCATACCCGCAAACCTCTTCCCATCTGGCAACCATCAATTTGTTCTATCTATGAGTTCATTTTTCTTTTTTTTTTTTCTCTCTCTCTCTTTTTGGTTTTATTTTGTTTAAGTCAAATCATATGGTATTTGTCTTTCTCTGACTTATTTCACTTAGCATAATACCCTCTAGGTCCATCCATATTATCACAAGTGGCAAGATTGTATTCTTTTTTAATGGTTGAGTAATATTTCATTGTGTGTGTGTATATATATATGTATATATATATATATATATATATATACCACATCTTCTTTATCTATTGATGGACACTTAGGCTACTTCCATATCTTGGCCATTGTAGATAATGCTGCTATAAACATAGGGATGCAAATTGGTGTTTTGGGGTTTTTTTGGAGAAATACTCAAAAGTGGAATCATTGGGTCATATGATAGTTCTATTTTGAATTTTTTGAGGAACCTCCATACTGTTTTCTATAGTGTCTACAATAATTTACAATCACATCAACAGTGCATGAGGGTTCCCTTTACTTCACGTCCTTGCTGACACTTGCTATTTGTTGACTTATTGATAATAGCCATTTTAACATGTGAAGTGATATCACATTCTGGTTTTTAATCTGTATTTTTCAGATGATTAGTGACATTGAAGATATTTCTATATGTCTGTTGGCTATCTCTATGGCCTCTTGGGGGAAGGTTACATTCAGGTCCTCTGTCCATTTTTTTTTTTTTTTCTTTTTATTGTTGTTGTATTACATCCATCCCCTTTTTGCTCCCCTCTGTCCCCCTCCCCACCCACCCATTTTCCCCCCAAAGTCAATCCCAACTGTTGTCCATGTCCATGGTTCCTTTCTACTAGGTTCTTGTCTAAACTGCTTCTCTTCCTTGCCTCTGCCTCTCCCCTCTCCCCGCCCCCATCCATTTTTTAATTGGACTTTGTGTGTGTGTGTGTGTGAAGTTGTATGAGTTCCTTACATATTTCGGATATTAACCCCTGTTGGATATATCATTGTTGAATATTTTCTCCCATTCAGTAGGTTTTCTTTTTGTTTTGTTTGAATGATGGTTTCATTCATTGTGCAAAAACTCTTTAGTTTGATGTAGTCCCATTTGTTTATTTTTTTCTTTCGTTTCCCTTGGCTGAGAACACATATCCAAAAAAATATTATATACTAAGAGTGATATCAAAGAGTTTACTGCCCGTGTTTTCTTCTAGAAGTTTTATAGTTTGGGGTCTTACATTTAGATCTTTAATCCATTTTGAGTTTATATTTGTATATGATGTAACAAAATGATCCAGTTTCATTCTTTTGAATGTATCTGTCCAGTTTTGCCAACACTGTTAATTGAAGAGACTGTCTATACTTCATTGTGTGTGTGTGTGTGTATGTGCGTATAAAGATTTTATTTATTATTTTTAGAGGGGAAGGGAGAGAGGCAGAGAGGGAGGGAGATATTAATGTATAGTTGCCTTTCACCTGCCTCCAGCTACAGACCTGACTGGAGACCTGGCTTGCAACCTGGTTATGTGCTCTGGCTGGGAAATCAAACCAGTGACCTTTGGGTTTGTAGGCTGGTGCCTTATCCACTATGCCACTAGCCTGGGTTCATTGTATATTCTTGACTCTTTTGTCATAGATTAATTGACCATATAGGCGTAGACTTAATTCTGCATTCTCTATTCTGTTCCATGGATCTATGTATCTGTTTCCATGCCAGCACCATGCTGTTTTGATTATTACACCCTTGTAGTATAGTTTGATATCAGGTAGTATGATACTTTAAACTTTGTTCTTTTTTCCCAAGGTTGTTTTGGCTATATGGGATCTTTTGTGGTTCCATATAAATTTTGGATCATTTTTTCTAGTTCTGTGAAAACTGCCATTAGGATTTTGATAGGGATTGCATTGAATCTATGGATTGCTTTGGATAATATGGACATTTTAATGATGATAATTCTTCTCAGCTATGAGTATAGTATATGCTTCCATTTATTTGTATCTTCTACAATTTTTTCAGTGTCTTACAGCTTTCCAACTATAGGTCTTTTATCTCCTTGGTTAAATTTATTCCTAGGTATTTTACTCGTTTTGATGCAGTTGTGAATGGGATTGTTTTTAAAATTTCTCTTTCTGATAGTTTTAGTTTATTATTGGTATACAAAAGTGCAACTGATTTCCGAATATTAAATTTGTATCCTTATTTTCATCTTTTGAATGGTAGAGGTTCTTAACTTAGGGTTAAGAGCTATGGGGTTAAAAATGAGTGATTTTATATATCTCATTTTGTAAGGGGAATGATTAAGTAAATGGATACATCTTCCTATTTTAAATTTGAAGACAAAGGACTGCTTTGAAATGCTGTGTTAGAAGGATGGCCATTGGTTCTATAATGAGGAAAAGATGCTGAACCCTTCCCCCTTCCTTTTTAGCAGAGGGCACAGAGACCTCCTTTCTCGCCCTCCTCAAGGCCCCCAGAAGCTGAACCTGAGGCTCCTCTGCCTTTCTTATCAGCAGGGAGCTTCAGATGACCAGGTGGCCACTTCTGTATCTTGGGAGCATCTTCTGAAAAGAAGAGTCTTCAGAATCTGATCTGTAAATGACCTGACAGGGTGGACTTCAGCTCCCAGCTCATTTCAAGAGTGGTTGTCCTGTTCTCAAACAGGGAAGCTGGTTCTGGAAGGCAGGCCACTGAGAAGCAAGGCTGAGCTCTGCCTCACAGTTCTGACTCCTGCTACTCTTGCGTTTTGCATGGGAAAGCCCGACTTGGAAACAGCTCTTTTCAAGATATAAAATTTGACTTCAGCAAACTAATACTGTCTTCAGAGTTGAGGCAAAAACGTAAGGAGTTTTGTGTTTCTATTTTTTCTACATATTTTAACCAAATTGGATATTAACTACAATCTCATGTGTAGTTATCATGGGAAAACATGATAGCTATCAGGGTGGAACAAAAATGTGCACGCATGTGTGTGCATGTGAGCACACAAATACACATACACACACATACACACACCATTGTTGTAATTATACTTTGGTTTGAAAATGAACTATTAGGATTTTATTTATTGAAAAACCTTGAAAGGAAGGGAATAAGGGGCTGGCTTTCAAAATTTCAAAATTAAGTTGTGGCTTTTATGCTTTCTAAATATGGTAATGCACCTTTAAGAAAAGATGAACAAGCTGACTATTGAATTGCTGACCCTGACTTTTAAAAATTTTCAATGATCATTAATTTTTACAACTGGCCTTTGCTTTATGACTTAAGCAATTATCTGAACATTGTTTCAGAAGCCTCAGGGCCTAGTGTTCAGTGTTGGGGTTTATAGGCCTTTCCGAGAGTTCTTGCCTCTTCTCTGGGTCAGGAACTAAGAACAGAGTGTTCAGTTGGAGCTGGCATGCATTTGCCACAAGCCTTCCCTGTGCCCTCAAAACATAGCGGGAACTTTGTTAAGTAGAACATAGTTTTCATTATTTTAGAGGAATTCCTTACTTCTAATCTTAATTATCATTGTTACTTTTGTTATTATTACTAGTTAAGGGAAGAGGGGTTAATACACCTTTCTTTCTCATCAGTACTCATATTTGAGTTAGAGTTGGGGTACATGTCCCCTGTGTTCTCAGGACTGCCAGCTGGGCAGGTAGAGGAAGGAAGGCAGGTGTAGTAGCACTGTGAGAGGGGCAAAGTGGCTTGTCCAAGGTCACAAGGAGAGTCACAGCAGATTGGTTGGGCTTGACTCTGGTCCATCAAATAGGCTGCATCCAGATGCTCCTGAGGTTTCAAGGCACAGCTCCCTTCCTTCCACAAATATTTATTTTATTTATTTTTATTTTAAAAAGATTTTATTTATTGTTTTCAGAGAGAGAGGAAGGGAGAGAGGCAGAGAGAGAAAAACACCAATGTATGGTTGCCTTTCACCTGCCTCCAGCGATGGACCTGGCTGGAAACCTGGCTTGCAACCTGGTTATGTGCCCTGGCTGGGAATCGAACCAGTGACCTTTGGGTTCACAGGCTGGCACCTTATCTACTGTGCTACCAGCCAGAGCTCATTTCTGACTCTTGAGAAAGGAGTTTTCCTCTTGGCCTGAGAACAATTCACTTGTCCTTTCTTTCTGTGGCATTTTTGTATGTATGTTTGTTCTATGCATGTCACATCTCCTTGCTATTTTTCCGGGCCTGTGATGAGGGTTGGGAGTATACTGTAAGGTGGGGTTTGAAGTTATCAAACAAAACAAAACAAAACAAAACAAAAACCCAAAAAACAAAAAGTGGAACCACTTTAAAATGGAGCCGGAGCTACCATGCTAGAGGAACTACGTTGCATGTCTGTGTCTCAAACTTCGGAATCTTAAAACAGTACAAAATAACCTTTGGACTGTGTCTAAGCAGTCTTGTGTTCCTCATGCCCCCCACCACCACCACCAAAAAAAAAAAAAAGAAAAAAGAAAAGAAAACCTGTTTGCAAAGATAACAAGAAAACAGCTGTGATGACTACTGATTTATGACTACTGGACTAAAAATTAAAATTTTTGTTTAGAATTAACATCCCTGGGTTATGTTATTAACACAATAGAAATGTCTTTTTTAAAAATTGAGGTACTTATTCCTCTTCCCTTTCTCATAAATACCTGTGCCTTTGTCTCCTAATGGGAACACTATCTGAACTTTTGTCTGAATCAGTGCATCTGGAATAGCCATTCTTATGGATCTCTGTACATGCTTGTTGCCTCTCCCTTTGAAAGACCTTTTATTTTAAGGTTAGCAGAGTCCAAAAGACCAGCTATGTGACTTTTAAGTTACTCACCCCTTCTAAGCCTTATCTCTAAAATAGGAACCTGTCTCATAGTGCAGTTGTTAAGATTCCAGGAAAGAAAGTGCTAGTTAGTGAGTGCAGTGTTCTTGGTGTGTTATTGATTCTTATTTCCCCTTGGCCAGTGAATTTCTTCTTCACCTTGGAGGTCCAGCGACCACCTCCTCTTTTCTAAGCTGTTGCCTATAGCCTCAAAGGCAGAATGGATAAGTCCTTCACTTATGTTCCCTCAGAATCTTATTTGTCCTCAGAGCACAGTGGGACTTGTTTTATTTTAGGTGATTGTCTGCCTGTCCTCTTCTGCTGGGGTCTGTCCGTCTAGGACAAGGGTTACTCATTGTCCATCCTTAGATCCCGTTGGCGCTTAGCAAGTGCCTGGAGAAAACGATTGCAAACTTGGTCAAGTTTCACTCACCTTGCCCCTCCTTTTTGCCTCCACTACCCCATTTCCTGGGGTGCCCCCACCCTGCAGGGGAGGGCTTCCTTCAGCTGGGGGCCTGAGCCAGAGAAGCTCCATACCTTAAGGGACTTCATATTTAACTGAGGACTTCTGGACCAGGCCTCCCCGGTCGTGTGTAGAATTGTGGGCATTCCAACCAGAAAAAATAAACAAGAAAGCCTGGAGAGCCCTAAAGGGCAATTCTAGCTTCTTTCTTCTGGCCATGTTTGGCAAAGGGATTAAGAGTGAGGGTGGCTGCATCCCAATTCCCTCCTGTGGCCTAGACAATGTGATCAGGGGGGCCACGGGACCATAGCCTAGTTGTTAGAAAAAAGTGACAGCTTGCATGGAGAAGGCTGGAAGGATTTCAGAGATGACGAATAAATAGCGGTTAAAGTTAAGCCAGAGTGGGCATGACAGTGGCCTTGACTGCAGGGAGAAGCTTTTGGGTGGGACCCTGTGGAACCAACCCTGGGAAGGAGGTACCCACTAGTTTAACCTGGATGTGCTCAAGGACAGAGAGCCTGCTGGTGGGAAAGGGCTGGTCAGTGGGTGAGGCTGGGAAGTGAGAGCGGAGGGGAGGGGAGGGACTGCTCTCTGACCCAGGTGTCTGTGTTATCTGGTACCCTGGGCTTGCCTGGATCTGTGGCCAAGTCAGGTGTGCTGCCCTCCTGCCTTATCCCCAGTTTGGGTATCTGAGTCTGGGCAGAACCCTAAACCATCTCTCTTCCCAAGTCCACTCATAAGCTGCACCAAGGAAGTGGCCTCGCATAGAGTGGTGTTTAATAAATGGTTGTTGATGGACCAGACCCAATCACCTGGACATAAAGGTCCCCTGCGTGGAGCTGTGGGGATGTTGGGACCTCCTTCTGGGGCCCAGGGCTGTGCCCTGTTCCCACCACTCGGAGTGGGCAATGGTTGCATCATACCTCTTTCTCCTAGACATGAGCTTGGCTTTGCCTAAAAATAGGTAATGTGGTTTTGGGGTGCTAGGAAAACCCCCACCCCCACCAAGCCCCTCTCAGGTTGCCTGGAATATCTTGGTTTGTTTATTCATTCATGATTCATTTGTTCATTCGTTCATTCATTTCCTTGGAGGCTCGGTTGCATGGCGGGACCTGGCTAAATGAGGGTACACTGCTGTCTGTCAGTCCTTGAGGCAGTGGCCTTCTAGGGGCAAATAAAGAATGGTTTCTAAATGGTGGCTGGGGCCTAGGGTAAGCCACTCTGCTTTGGGATGTACCTCATCCTGATGGGGCTCAGGAAAGACCCCTGTGAGGAGGTGACATCTGAGCTGAGGCAAGGCCGCATAGTAAAGGGAGGAAACAGCTGAAGACTGGGACAATGGTGGCCATGGTGGGAGAGGTGCAGGGGCTTCAGGCACCTGTGTGGGGCTGGGCAATGATGGATGGTGGAGGTACATGAATCAGGAGGGGTCACAGTGCCTGCCCCACAGACCCACTGCACTCAGGTGAAGGGCTGGGGTTGGGCGCTTAGCTGGTCATTCATTTGGATTCTGTAGTGCCTAATCTGAAAGTCTCCAGTTAAATAGAATGATCTCCCCTCCTCTCCTACCACCTGACTCCCTTCTCCCCATGATGGGAGCACCTTGGGCAATAAGGGCCCAAAACAGTCTGTAGGAGGCACAGAGGAAGGTGAGGTGGGTGTGAGGGCTCCACCACCCATAAACTTGTACCTGGGAGGGTCCCTGCTTGCTTAGAGTTCTAAAATTTCTGAGAGGAGGGGGATTGCCATGCTTTGCCATTTGTGGAGCCATGAAAAATGGGATGGTACTTGGGCATGACCAGGAGCCTGCCTACCCCCATGTCACAGATCAGAGCCCTTACAGTACATGGCTCTTCCACCCAGCAAAGGAGAGCCCTTGTCCTGGGCTCTGCCCTTTAGGGAGGTCATTCTGGCCCTCCTCTAGCTGTGTCCATCCTCACAGGGTAGAGTCCATGAGACGAGGGTGAGTGAATAGGATGGAGAATTAGGTCAAATCATCTCTTTCATGGAGTTTTTGTTCACCTAAATATGAAAACAAGAATACCCCTACATAACAAGTACAGGAAATTAGAGCAGAGTGATGTGATTGAGCTTGAAGTAGAGGCTACATTAGAGGAGGTAAGAGAGAGACCCTCTGAAGAGATGATGTTGATGCTGAGCAATGAGTGATGAAAGAGATTGGGTGAAGATAGTCAGTGCAAAGGCCCTGGGGCAGGGAGGTCCTGGATGAAGGAACATGGAGAAGGTCAGTGTCCAGAAGCAGAGCAGGAGAGGAGAGTATAGTCAGAGCTTACACTTGAATTTTATTGTAAGCTTATTGGGAAGCCATTGAGGGTTCTAGGTAGAGATGAGGCATGACCTGATTTGGTGTTTGTTTTTAAATGAAACTTTTTATTTTGTGATAATTATAAATTCACATGTAGTTGTAAGAAATAACACAGAGAGATCTCATGCCTTTTTCACCCTGTTCCTCTCAATGGTAACATCTTGCAAAGCTACAGTAGAATGTTGCTATCAGGGTTGACACTGATGCAGTCAAGATATAAAGTATTTCCTTCAGCACCAGGACTTCTTACATTGCCCTTTTATAGCCTCATCTACTTTCCTCCCACCCTTAACACCTCCTTAACCTTTGACAATCACTAATCTCTCCATTTCTATAATTTTGCCATTTCAAGAATAGAATTAGTATATAACCTTTTGGGATGAGTCTGTTCATGCATCATAATTTTCTGGAGATTCATCTAGGCTATTGGGTGTTATCAACAGATACTCCTTTTTATTGCTGAGTAGTACTCTATGATATGGTTGTACCACAGTTAGTTTAATCCTCCTTCTGTTGAAAGACGTCTGGGTTGTTTCCAGTTCAAGGCTCTTGTGAATAAATCTGCTATAAATATTTATGTATATTCAGAGTTTAGTGTGAGAATAAGTTTTCATTTTTCTGGGTAAATGCCCAGGAAGGAGTACAGTTGTTGGGTCGTATGCCAGTTGCATGTTTAGTTTTCTAAGAAGTGCCAAACTGTTTCCCGAGTGGCTGTACCATTTTACATGCCCACCAGCAATGTCTAAGTGATCCAGTTTCTCTGTATCCTTGCCAGCATTTGGTGGTGCCGTTGTACTTTATTTTAGCCATTCTGTGTAGTCTGTTTCATTGTGGTTTTAATTTGTTGAACATATTTTCAACAAATTAATGCTGAATGTCTTTTCATCTGCTTCTTTGCCAATGTATATATTCTTTGGTGAAATGTCTCTTCATGTCTTTTGCCTATTAAATGGGCCATCTTTTGCACATTTAATTGGATTAACTGTTGAGTTTTGAGATTTCTTTCTACATTTTAGATATTAGCTCATTGTTAGTTATTGATTTGCAGATATTTTCTCCACTCTGTGGTTTGTCTTTTCATCCTCTTTTTTTAAAAGTGTATTTTATTGATTATGCTGCTACAATTGTCCCACTTTCTTTTCCCTTTGTTCCCTTCCACTCAGGAACTCTTCCCCCTCTTGCAATCACACTCCCCTTAGTTTATGTCCATGAGTCATGCATATAAATCCCCTGATTTCACCCTTTTCTATATTACCTAACTTCCTCCTGTCTATCTTGTATCCACCAATTATGTTTCCTAATCCCTGCACCATTTCCCCATTTGTCCCCCTTCCCCCTCCCGGATAATAATCCTCCCAATGATCCCCATACCCATGATTCTGTTCCTGTTCTGGTTGTTGGTTTTTGTTTTTATTTTTTGAGAGTCTGTTGTTGATAGTTGTGAGTTTGTTGTCTTTTTAATGTTCATCATTTTGATCCACTTTTTCTTAAGTAAGTCCTTTTAACATTTCATATAATAAGGGCTTGGTGATGATGAGCTCCTTCAGCTTTACCTTGTCTGGGAAGCTCCTTACCTGCCCTTCCATTCTAAATCATAGCTTTGCTGGATAGAGTAATCCTGGTTTGCAGGTCCTTGCTTTTCATCAATTTGACTACTTCTTACCAGTCTCTTCCTGTCTGCAGAGTTTATTTTGGAAAGTCAGCTGATAGTCTGATAGGAACCCCTTTATAGGTAAACTCTTTTCTTTCTCTTTCTGCTTTTAAGATTCTCTCTTTATCTTTAAACTTTGGCATTTTAATTATGATGTGTCTTGGTGTGGTCCTTTTTGGGTCTAGCTTGTTTGGGACTCTATATGCTTCCTGGACTTGTATTTCTATTTCTTTTACCAACTTTGGGAAGTTTTCCTTCATTATTTTTTCACATAAAATTTCAATTTCTCACTTCTGGCACCCCTATAATTCAGATTTTGGCATGTTTAAAGCTGTCCCAGAGTTTACTAAGCCTCTCCTCATTTTTTTTTTTTTTTTTTTTTTTTTTTTTTTTTTTTTTTTTTTTTTTTTTTTTTTTTTTTTTTTTTTTTTTTTTTTTTTTTTTTTTTTTTTTTTTTTTTTTTTTTTTTTTTTTTTTTTTTTTTTTTTTTTTTTTTTTTTTTTTTTTTTTTTTTTTTTTTTTTTTTTTGGTTCTTATTTCCTCTTTCTGTCCTGGTTGACTTTTTTTTTTTCCTTATGTTCTAAATCATTGATTTGAACCCAGGTTTCCTTCTCTTCACAGCTGGTTTCGTATGGCTTTTCCTTCATTTCACTTAGCCTAGTCTTCACTTCTTCCCTTCTGCATTTGCTGTTCTCAAGCATATCTATCAAGTCTGTGAGCATCTTTATCACCAGCATTTTAAGCTGTGATCTGTTAGGTTGGCTATCTCCTCATTGCTTAGTTCTCCCGTTGAAATCTTGACTTGTTTCCTTTTTTGGGCCATACCTTTCTGTCTCCTCAACTTGACAGGCTCCTATGTTTGCCTCTGTGTCTTAGGTAGAGCTGTCGCACCTGTTATGTTGTAAGGGGCAGAGACTTAGGTATTTATCATATGGGGTGACCCATTTTACCATGTTGTGGCTCTGTATGTGGGGAAGGGGTCTTAGAGGAAACAATGCCTCTTGCCCATTGAGACTGGTAGTTTCTTCTTCCACCCTGACCCCTACCACACAGCAAAGTCTGTAGGCCAAACAGACTACCAGTTTACAACCTCTGCTTTACAGTATTTTAAAAAAGATTTTATTCATTATTTTTAGAGAGAGGGGAAGGGAGGAAGGAAGAAAGGGAGAGAAACATCAAAGTGTGGTTGCCCCTCACCTGCCTCCAGCTGGGGACCTGGCCGAAGACCTGGCTTGCAACCTGGGCATGTGCTTTGACTGGGAATCGAACCAGTGACCTCTGGGTTTGCAGGCTGGTGCTCAATCCACTGAGCCATAGCAGCCAGGGCACTTTACAGTATTCTTTTTTTTTAAGTTTTTATTTATTTATTTTTAGAGAGCAGGGAAGGGAGGGAGAAAGAGGTGGACAGGAACATTGATGTTTAAGAGAAACATCAGTCGCTGCCTCTTGCATCCCCCAATAGGGGTGAGGGAGCACAACCCAGGCAAGTGCCCTTACAGAGGCATCAACTGAACCAGCAGCCCTTTAGTTTGTGGGAAGATGCCCAGCTCACTGAGCCACACCAGTCAGGGCTACATTATTCTTGTAGCACCAGTGATATTCCAAAAGTGACCAAACAGAGGTTAAAATGCTCAGTAGCTAAGTACTTTTTCCTTGCCCTAACATAAAGCCCTAGGAATTAAGTAATTATACTTAATGCAAGCAGCATTGCACTGCTCATCTAAACTTGATTCACTGATACAATTACTAATCAGAACCATCTTTTAAAAAAAGATTTTATTTATTTTTATTGTTAGAGAGAGGGGAAGAAAGGGAGAAACAGATGGAGAGAAACATCAATATGTGCTTGTCTTTCATATGCCCCCAACTGTGGACCTGGCCTGCAACCCAGGCATGTGCTCTGACTGGGAGTCAAACCAGCAGCTCGTCAGTTTGCAGGCTGGTGCCCAATCCACTGAGCCACACCAGCCAGGGCAAGAACCATCTTTTAACCCACACTTACTAGCCAAAGCTCCAGAATCAATTGATAACTATTTTCTATATTTTACATTATGTTATTACATTCCTTTTCAAGTATACTTTCCTTCAGTCTAAACAAGACTAATATTCATTAAGGCAGAAATTTCAGTTTTATGGTATAGGTCTAGAGGAAAAAATGAAACTGTTGAACTTTAATGTACCACTGGTTTTCCTCTTATCACTCGTGAAGAAAAAGCAATTTACTCCTTCAAAGTAAAGGGGAAGACCGAAAGTAAGCCTTTACTCCCCCTAAAATAAAAAATAAGTTAATATAGAAATAAGTTATGCTCTTTTATAGTATAAATCACCAACTGGCAGTCAAAGATTAAATAAAATCTCAGAATTTACAACAGAGAAACAACCTAAATCACATATATTTTAATCAAGAAACAAATATTGGGATAATATCCAAATAAAAAAGTATACACATGCTCAATTGTCACATTTCATATTTCAGAGATGAAGTATTAAGGATTCCTGCTGTAAGTTTATTTACAGGTACATCTAGTAGGTTGAGTTCAATGGTATTCAAAGAGACTGCCCCTCTTAAAATTCTCCTCTTCATATCTATTTCATGGATTAATGGAAACATCCTAATTTAAAAAGAAAAAGGTTTTGTTTATTCATTTTTAGAGAGAGGAGAAGAGAGGGAGAAAGAGAGGAGGAGAAACATCAATGTGTAGTTGTCTCTCGTGTGCCCTCAACTGGAACTTGGCCAGTAACCCAGGCATGTACCCTGACTGGGAATTAACCTGCAACCCTTTGGTTTGCAGGCCTGCGCTCAATCCACTTAGCCACATCAGCCAGGGCCATCCTTATTTTTTAAGCAGTTGGTGTCTTACTATAAAGAATGGTGTGGCAAATCTAGATCCAAAGTACAAAGTCATCTTCTCAATAACCACCACTTGATTTCCACTGAAAATGGCAAATTCTACTTTGAACCCTCCTCCTAGTAGCTCCTACAGACCACACAGATTGCGAACCTCCATATGCTCTGTACCAACATTTTGCTCTTAAAAGCCCTGTGAAAGGCACAGAAACAAAAGCCGGAGAAATGGCAGTATCATACTAAGTCTCCCCCCATCCCCGGCCCCCGGCCACCCTGATCTTGTTCCCCTTGTGTAAGGCCAATACCACACAGTCTTGATTGCTGTAGCTATGTAGTAAGTCTTAAAACCAGGTAGGCTGATTTTTCCCACTTCGTTTTTCTTTTCCAGAGTTGTTTTAGCTACCGTAGTTCCTTTCTCTTGTCATATAAACTTTAGGATAATCTTCTCTGTATCTATCGAAATCTTGTTGAGATTTTTACAGAACTTGCACTAAATCTGTATATCCACTTGGGGAGAATTGATATTTTTACTCTGTTGAATCTTCTGATTCAGGAATATGATAGGTCTTTCCACTTATTTATTTATTTATTTATTTATTCTTTCCACTTATTTAGATCTTTAAATTTTTTTTGAGTGTCTTCACCACTTAATTTTATTTATTTATTTTAATATATTTTATTAATTTTGCTATTACAGTTGTCCCAATTTTTCCACCTTTGCCCCTCTCCACCCAGTACCCAATTCCCTCCAGCAATGCCCCCCTTAGTTCATGTCCATGAGTCATGCATATAAGTTCTTTGGCTTCTCTGTTTCCTTTGTTTTTCTTAACATCCCCCTGTCTATTCTGTAACCACCACTGTGTACTTCTTTTTTTCCCCCTTTCACATCCAGAAAATTCACCATTTAATTACTGCCTTCTGTCAGCTTCTCAAATCATATTAATAAAACGTTTTCTTTTCATTATTCCAAAATGCCTATGTTAATTCATTTGTTTAAAGAATTAGTCTTTTAAGTAATATGAATTGCAATATTACCAAACACATGCAAAAGTACATTTACACTCATACATATTTTTACGCATATTTAAAGTACAGCCCTGGCTGGTAGCACAGTGGATAAGGTGCCAGCCTGCGAACTCAAATCACAGGTTCGATTCCCCAGCCAGGTCACATAACCAGGTTGCAAACCAGGTTGTAAACCAGGTCACCAGTCAGGTCTGTGGCTGGAGGCAGGTGAAACGCAACCATACATTGATACCTCTCTCCCTCTCTGCCTCTCTCCCTTCCCCTCTTTCTAAAAAATAATGAAATAAAATCTTAAAAAAAAAAAAAAAAGTACATACTGAATTTTGAAGAGTTAATACAAAAAATTTAAAATATGCCAATAGCTTACATAATTATTACATGTTAGCTGATAGTATTTTAGATATATTGTAGCAAGATTAAGCAGTTTTTTCTTCTTCAATACTTAATTTACTCTGGAATGCTATCTTTGTGAAATAAATCACAGAATTGGTGTATTGCAGAACTCACTTTTGTGAAAGTTGTCCTAAAGACAGTGCCAAACCATAATAAAAAATGAATTTGGTTTTTGAGTCAGAACCTCCCCCCTCCAATAATACCACTCTATTTTAAGCTACTGAAACTACAAATTATTCTTTTTGGAGTTTCCCATCTTAAATAGTAGATTTAATTAATTAATTAATTACTTTTCTTAGGTTATGCACAGGTCTTACTTCTTTCAGTACCCTCTGTTTTTTCTTTCCTGTGTTTCACAAGTTGAAGCCCTCAGAAATAATGGAACTTGCAGTGCTCAGCCGGTCCCAAGAGTAGAAATTATTATGTCTTCTAAGTTGAGGTAAAAAATAAAAATCCCTAGGATTTAAATAATTTTGTAGAATAGTATTCTAGCTATTTTTTGAATTTGTGGTTGACTTCCTATGTGGTTCTAAACTAACCCCTGAACTATTTAAGAGTCTGTTAGTCTGTTGAGGTAGAGATTAGGTATATTCACATTTCAATAATAAAGTTTACTATAGCACTCATTCCTTTTCCCAAGTATCCCCAGTTTGGGGGCCTTCATAACTGGAAATGTCTATTTCCATGATATAGTTGAAAGGAATCTCATCTAATTTATATGCTAATATGAGAATATATATTGTCTATGTATGTGAATCATATAGTTTAGTAGTTTGCAACTTCCATCCCAAATTGGTCTTCATTATCAGCATCCTTTTTAACCTAAAGATTGGCTGATTTCACAACACACCATGACTGGTTGGTTGCTATTTAAAATATAAATTGCTAACAAAATCTATATATTACACACCCACAAATGAGCACATGTTTTATAACAGTAAGAAAGATAGCATGTCTTTTATGTAATATACATCCACATTTTCTTAGGTTTTTCTTCTTCCTTAACTGCATTCAATTTTTCTGAGTTATTGCAAGTAACCTGATTTTCCCATATTGTGAAACGGTTCCAATCTAAGAAAATTTAACCCACAGTAATGCAGATACAAGTAATAATACAAAATTGTACCTTATTTAGTAAAATCTATTTATAACAAGATCACTTTAAAGCATTCATAAGTTAAAGTTGGCTTTTAGCCATTCAGCTGCCCTATGTCTTTTGATTGGTGCATTTAATCCATTTACCTTTGTACCTGTGTTCCTGCCTGTCTCTCCATTTCTTCATCTTGTTAAAGCAGACCTTGTAGCATCTTGCAATGCTGGTTTGGTGGAGATGTATTCTTTTAGGCTTCTTTTGTCTGGGAATCTCCTTATTTTACCTTCTGTTTTGAATGACAGCCTTGCTGGGTAGAGTATTCTTGGTTGCAAGCCTTTGTTTTTCATTGCTTGAAATATTTTTTGCCATTCCCTTCTGGCTTGTTGTGTTTCTGTGGAGAAATCAGCTGATAACATTATGGGATCCCCCCAACCCCCTTGTATGTTATTAGCTGTTTCTCTCTTGCTGCTTTTAGGATTCTCTCCTTGTCTTTGAAATTTGCCATTTTCATGATGATGTGTCTTGGAGTGGGTCTGTTTGGGTGCATCTTCCTTGGGACCTTCTGTGCTTCCTTAGTTTGCATGACATTTTCTCTCCTCAAGTTAGGGAAGTTTTCTGTTTTTCAAACAGGTTTTCTATCTCTTGCTCCTCTTCTCCTTCTGGTATTCCTATAATACGGATGTTATTACGTTTCATGTAGTCCTGCAGCTCTCTTAAAACCTCTTCATTCTTTTTCAGTCTTTTTTCATTTTGTGGCACTGCGTGGGAATTTTTTTCCACATTGACCTTCAGCTCGATGATCAGATCCTCTGCTTTCTCTAGCCTGCTTTTGACTCCCTCTAATGTGTTCTTCAATTAAGAAATGGTATTCTTCATTTCCTCCTGGCTGTTATTGATGGTGTCTATGTCCTTTCTAATGCTTGTGTAATTCTCAGTAAGTTCCTTGTAGCTTCCCTGGAGTTCTTTGTAGTTTTCTTTGAACTCGCTGAGCTCATTGAGCTTCTCTATCATCACTATTTTGAATTCCATGTCTGACAGTATGCTTGCCTCTATTTCATTTTGCACCCTCCCTGGGGATTCCTTCTTTCCATTTGCTGAGGATTTATTCCTTTGTCTCCCCATTTTAGGTGGCTCTTATTTGTTTCAGCTTCTTAGATTGGTCTGCTTTGACTTACTGTCTTAGTGGTGTGACATTCTGTGGTGTAGAGGTGCACCTTTTTTTACTTCCTGGATCTGTGCTTGGTGACATCAGCTCCTGTCCCAGTCTAGGCCTAGTCAGCCAGTTGGAAACTCCCAGAGATCCACTGTCTCTGTTCCCTCTAGTTGTTAGTCCAATCAACCTGCAACCTGAGGTCAGGTTTAGGCACTTCTGGGTGGGGTGGATTAATCCCTATGGGTGGGGCTGGGGCTTCCCCTCAGGCTCCTGCCCTTTGGAGAAGAGTGGTCTGCTGGCTGTATGGGGGACAGGTCAACACTGGACTCATGGGCTGCTCCCTCAGCTCTCCCCCTAAAGCCACTGACCCAAACTTTCCCCAAGCTTCTTTACTCCACTCTGCCCTTCCTCTGCTGGAGCCCAGGGTAGGTGGGTGCCTCTGTATTTTCGGCTTTTTGCTTCTCACGACTGGGTGCTGTTTTACCCTCAGCTGTGTTGCTGTGGGCTCTGAAGCCCAGTTGGGGGTTTAGATCCCACCCTTCTCAGGTGGAGCCCCCAGCTGCTAAGATGTTTCTCTGTCCCTTCAGCTGCCACCCGTGGGAGCCCCGCCAGCCTCTTGCGTCTCTGCACTTCCTACTGGTCACGTTGTGATGAATCGGCTCTTCTGTTCTGTCCCCGGTAATAAGACTTCTCTCCAGTTGGTGTTCTGTTGGTTATTCTGGATGATTTCTCCCCAATTAAGTTGTAATTCCAGTTTGGTGTTGGGAGGAGGTTGGTGTAGCTCCACTTACTCCTCCGCCATCTTGGTTCTCTCTAAAATTTCTTTTATCTTCATTGATTTCTTATAGTTTACAGTGTACAAGTACTGTTTTTTTTTTTTTTTTTTTTATTAATTGCAAAAGTTTTTTTGGGTAAAATTTTAAGTTTGATGCTCATGTGTTTATTAATAGTATATAGAATTCCAGTTTTTTGCATGTTTATCTTGTGTCCTCTGACCTTGCTAAATTCATATTAATTCTGGGAGTTTGTTTTTTTTTTTAAATTTCTGAAGATTCCTTGAGATTATCTACAAACACAACCATGTCATCTATAGATAGAGACAGTTTTGTTTCTTTCTTTCTGATCTATATATTTTTTATTTCCTTTTCTTGCCTTTTCACTGGCTAGGATTTTCAGCACTCAATGAATAAGAGTGGAGAGGGGAGAGAGTACTTTATTCCCAATTGTATGAGGAAACATTTTACTATTAAGTATAATGCTAATTATGAGGTTTCTTGGTAGATGTTCCATATCAAGATGGGTACTAACTTTTGTCGAATTTTTTCTTTTGTATTGATTAACATGGTCATGTGATTTTTTTCTTTGTCCTGTTAATATGGTGATTACAGTAACTGATTTTGGAGTCTTGACCAGCATTTCATCTCTGGAATAAACTTTTCATGGTCATGGTTTATAATCTTTTCCTGTACTGCTAAAGTCTATTTGCTAATATTTTATTAAGGATTTTTATGTGTATACTTATGATGGATATCAGTCTGTAGTCTTTTTTTGTATTGTCTGACTTTGGTATCAAGGTCTCATAAAATGAATTAAGAAGTCCCCCCTCTTAAATTTTCTGGAAGAGATTGTGTGGAGTGTGTATTAATTCTTCTTAAAGAGTTAATTTGGTAGAATTCTCCAGTGAAACCACCTGGATCTGGAAATTTCATTTTGGGGAGTTTATAAGCTACAAATTCAATTTCCTAAATAGTTATAGGGTTCTTCAAATCATCTATTTCATATCGAGTGAGTTTTGGTAATTTGTGTTTTTCAATAAATTGGTTCATTTCCTCTAAGTTGTTAAATTTATGTGTATAGTGTTACTCCCTATTTCATGCCTGATTTTGATAATTAGTATTTTTTTCTCTCCTCTTTTCTTTGTCAGCCTTGCTAGGAGTTTCATTGCTTTTTCTCTATTGTTTTTCCATATTTAATTTAATTGATTTCTGATGTAATATCCACTATGTCCTTCCTTCTGCTTGTTTTGGGTATAGTTTTGTCTTTTGGAGGTTCCTGTGATGAGCTGATTGACGTAGGTTTTGAAGAGATCACCATTTGATATGGGGGAAATGGACACAGGCATGAGATGATGATGGCACATGCTAGGACAACAGCTGGGAAAGCCGAGAGAAATGGGTGGAGTCAGAAGGTGTTCTAGAAGCTGAGGCGACTGGAGTGTCTGATCACTTAAGGGTAGACAGTAATCAGGGATAAACCTAAAATTTTAGGTTGTGGTACTGACTGGCCAGGCATGTCATTTCACTGAGTTGGGGACACGGTTAAGAGGTCAGCCCTAGGAGGTGGAGACCAGCAGCTCAGCTTTGGCCAGGTGAAGTTTTAGGTGCTTATGGGGAGAGGCTTGCAGGTAGGAGGCTGAGTAAAAAAGTCTGGAGTACCAGGGGTTAGAGCCATATTGCATTTCATAGAGTCTAAGATGCCATTGGTAGGAAGCAGTGCATTAATTAGACTGCTGCTAATTATGTTATAGTACATCATCAACTGTAATAGGAATCTCAATGTCAGAGTTGGTAAAATGTAACCATACGTTCACGTTAGAATTGAGAAAATATGTGATAGAGAATCATGAGCATGTAGGTGGCATTTAAAGCTGTAGGGACTGGAAGTGAAGGTAGGGATGAATATACAGAGAAGGGGTGCTGATCCTGGAACAGTCCTGGTACCCTAACCTTACATGTGGGCTGAGGAGGAGGGACCAGCTAAGGGGCAGCCAGGGCAGGAGGAGCATCCAGAGAACTGGCATCCTGGGAGGTGAGTTTTGGGAGGGAGGAGAAGGTGAGTCTCCCAATACTTCCGGGAGGCTGGTGGGATGAGGACCAAGGAGTGGCCATTGGCTTTGGGAACATGAGGTCACTGGGCACCCTGGCAACTGCAGTTTTGGGGAGTGTAAGGGAAGGAGGTTGAGATGGCACGCGTGGGTGTAGGGGAAAAATGAGAGGTGAGGAAATAGACTGGGAGACTAGAAAACTCTTCAAAGAAGTTTGCTGTGAAGGAAGCATGAAATGAATGGGTCCCAGAAGCTGAGGGCAGCATGAGGTCAGTGAAGATTTTTGTTTGGTTGGTTGTTTTTAAGACAGGACATACAGAAGCATGTTTGTCAACTGCCAGGATGACTCAGGGGATGAGCTGGGGCAGCTGGGCAGAGGCTGGCTGTAGGAGTGAAGTTTGGAGAAGAAGCCTGGGTGGACCTGGAGTGGGAAGGGAAGGGAGCCATGTCAGAATAGCAACAGTAGGGAAGGCTGAGATTGGGGGCTTCCATTGCCCACGGGGGTCCACCCAGGGACACTGAGATGGTCTGATTTTGGGGGCTGACTCTTCACCAGCCCCTGAGTGTCTGGAAAGCAGGACCACAATGTCCTCATCCCATTACTCCCTATGGCTCACTGCAGGGTCTGGTGCATTAAGGTGCTTAAAAACGTTCATTAAAAAAAATGCATTTATCTCATTGTTAAATTCATTGTTAAATGAAAAAAGAAATTGTAATGCAATGGTATCCCATGTGGGTTTCCCATTCTATGATTTTTTTTTTTCACTCCCCATTCTATGATTTTTTATATTGGATTTTTGTAGTGTGTGAGTGTGTGTGTGTGTGAGAGAGAGAGAGAGAGAGAGAGAGAGAGAGATGGGATGAGAATGACACCCCAAACTAATGTTTATGAACAAACATGAGGCCCAGAGGACCATGCCAGATGCCCATTCTGGGGTGTGGGGTTCTGCTGGGCCTGGTCTGGCCTCTGGGAGCTGTGGCCTTACCTCAGGTTGCTCCGATCAAGTGTTTGGTCTGTTCAGTTGTTTGTTCAGCCCTTATTGACACCCAAGTGTCACAGAGCTTGTGGAGGGGCTAGTGCCAATCAAGAGCTCATAGAAATGGTGGTGGTGGGGTGTCCCCAGGAGACCAAGTCCTGGTTTCTCTGGGGGAAACATTAGGGCAGAGATTTTGGTGATGAGGGGATTTCACCAGAGAGGAGGTGTGAGTGGAGGAAAGGAAACAGCATGTAGGGCCAGGTGGGGGCCCTAGAGGGAGCCCTGCCCATCCCTTCCCTGCAGGCTTCTCCAGTCAGCTCCTTAGTGAGGGGCCTGAACGTGGAGGGTTCCCTGCGAGGGACCTCTGACCCAGCTCAGCACTGAAGGAAGGCAGGGAGGACAAGCCATGCTCCCCATCTCTGTGCCTTAGTTTTTCTTAGGGATAAACCCCTGCCTTGCTCAGGGGTGGAAATCACATGGCCATTGTGTCTTGTTCACTGCACCCTCCTTGCCCCTCTGAGCCCCTGTTCTGCTGTGGGAGGGGGTGGGCCAGGTGGCAGCGCCTGGCAGATTCTGAAGGACCAGCCCCAGGGCCTCTGGGGTTAAGTTTCCCTCACCCACTTCCCTGCCCTCCTCTGTCTCCGGCCCCTCATAGCTCTTTGATGGTGTTAGAGCCAACCTTTTCCAGATGTGCTGAGTGGAGGGTTTTGCTGGAACTCTCTGGGGCTTCATCTGCCTTCTTCAAACCCCTCCTCCAGACGGCCCCCCGCCAGCCGGTCTCCCTCCTCTGGTTGGGTTGTTTGCTGCCCGCAAGGCCACATGAAGTCCTGGACTTAGCACTTTCTCAAAAGTGTGGCCTTTGCTGCCCCTCCTCCCTCAGCTGGCCTGTGTGGGTCGAAAAGCTCTGCAAGGCTGCCACCCCAGCGGTGGGAGCCTGTCCGGCCACGCCACCTCCCCTGACCTGGCCTCCCAAGTGGTCTGTGGTCCTGGTCCTGGGTGAGAGCCGAGGCCTGAGCAGAAGACGCTACCCACCTGGCTGTTGTGGTTTCCACCTGGCACTTAGGAATGACTTGCTTGGATTCTGAGGAGGCCAGAGGCTGGAGACCCCTCGCCTCCTGCCTGCACTGCAGTGGGACAGCCTCTTCCTCTCCTGCCAGCCCTCTGCTATTAATCAAGAGATTAATAATCTACTGCCTCCCTCTCAGAAACCCCCACTCCTATTTCCTGTTGAGTCTCCAGCCTGTCTCGGTACCTCCCAGTCTGGTCCTCCTAGCATTGGTCCCTGGTGAGGAAGTGGGGCCAGGGCAGGAGCAGAGGCCTGCCAGTTGAAGTGCCCAGGGAGGGAGGGGGCACCTGCTCCCCAAGGCGAGCTTCCCTGTCCTCGCATCCACCAAAGCACCTCATGATGCTTTGGGGACATTCCCTTTGGAGGCCAAAGAGCCATGGTCTCTGCTTATAGACCTCCAGTGATGGGCATCTCACCCCTTCTAGGGTACCTTTCTTCTGATACCCTCTCGTGTGACTCTGTGAGCCCAGGGGCACCTTTGGGGCTGCACAGGACTTCAGCTGGGCCCCTTGGAGACCTCATGACCTCAGCCCTGTGTGCTCCCTGGAGAGCCTCGGGGGGGCTGCAGAGGGTAAGGCCCTCCTCTAACTGCTCAGGACTGAGGGGGGTGGTCAGCATTGCTGAGTGGATGAGAACATGTCAGCCCCATGGAGAGGCCCAGTTCCATCCAGCCTCAGCCACTTTATAACCTGGAGTCTGACTCTCAGCTTCTCTTTGGTCCCAGCTTCTCTGCTGCAAAGTGAGGCCCTTCATCCTTGCCCTGCCCCTCTTTCTTAGCCAGCAGCCGCCTGATTTCCTTCTCTCTTCCTGTCCCGCTGCCACTCAGCCACAGGTGGGGTGTTTCTTGAAAGCAGATCTGATCACGATGCTTCTCTGCCCATGGCCCCTTAGTGGCCCCCAAGGCCAGGAGTGGGTCTGTAAGGCTCTCTGTGGCAAGGTGAAGAGACTTCTTATATTTTTAACCTACATAAAATAAGAGCAAAATTAAACTGTGTTGATTTTTAACATATACAAAGACAGTGAATTATACACATATTTACACATGCATACATTAAAATGCATATATTATGGGCTCAAAAGTATTTTACTCATCAGGCGCATGCTCTGAAAAGCCCGGGAAGCACTGGTCAGCGCAGTATTCACAGGCCTGGTCCACACTCTTTAAGGTTTTCACAGCCTGGCCCTCATGCGCTGCTTGTCTGGTAAAGCACCCTGCTCCCAAATGCTCTAAGTTTCATCCCAGATAATGTCCTGGCCCTGCTGGTGTTGGCTGCCTCCTCGCCTGAGGTCCCCTGAGTGTAACCCCAGGATGAGAGGCTTTTTCTGTCCCCTCCTGGTAGAAGTGACCATGCCCTGCCTCCGATCTCTGTTCCCCAGCCAGACAACCCTGACTGAGTTCCTCCAGGGAGCCGCCATGTCTTGGTTAGCATAGCAATTCCCAGCCTGAAACTCCATCTGACACACACTGTTTATTGATTGTTTCACTCATTTCACTAGTCTTTATTGAGTGCATATGATGGTCTCCACCCTGAGCTAGGCCTGGGATGCAGCCAGCAGCTTAGTGGAGGAGATAGACATCAGACAAATGATTGCCTGATGGGTGGATAATTATAAGGGTGATGAGTGTTTGGAAGAGGATTCAGGTCTCTATGACAGTGTAAACCGAGGGGATCCAGCCTGCAGGGGTGGGTAGAATTGAGAGTGAGCTGCTTAAGGAGGACCCCTCAGAGGAGGGGCACTTGTGGAGACCCCTAGGGGCTCTGTTGGAGTTAGTGGGTGTCTCAAGCAGAGGGTATAGCATATGACAAGCCCTGATACAGGAAGGAGCTCCGCTTGTGTTTCTGAGTGGGGTTGGAGGAGGGGTGAGTAGGAAAGCAGCCAAGGTGGACAGTGGCCAGATCTTAGAAGTCCACACGGTCATACTATGGATTTGGGTTTTGTCCTAAGATTGAAGATAAGCTAGGCAGAGTTAGGGAGGAAATTTGTGCTTTGAAAACATCACTGGCGCATCGGTGTTGGAGCCTGGGATACTCGAGGTGGGAGTGGAAGCTAGGCACCAATTAGGGGCCCTTGCTGCTGTCTAGGGAGGAGTTGATGGAGGCTGGACAGGGAAGTGGGAGGAGAGCAGCTGGCTGGTGGGGTCACCGTGGATTTGGTGATGGTAGGGGCCAGCGAGTGGTAGGGTCAAGATTTCTGTGGCTATTTGTTGAATGAATAGTAATAACCCACAGGAGAACATATGTCCTTGAGTTTGCCAAATGACAGCGAGGAAAGCCCCAGCATCCTCCAATCAGAGGGAGCATATGCAGAGAGATCAGAAGTCTTTCGAATTGGGCTATCTTGGGGAAAACAAAAAACAAAAAACAACCTAAAGCTAGTACAGTGGGAAACACCGGATGGAAATCCCGAATTGCATTTGGAGACTTTCAGGTTAGGAAGGGACCGGTCGTTGCATCTCAGCTCAGAATTTATAGGGGCTCAGAGAGGGGGGACCTGCTCAGCGCTCACAGATGGGCAGAGATACTAGGATCAACTAGAAACAAAGCAGCTGGAAAGCCCTCTGGGTGACCTGCCTGCCTGCATTGCTTCTCTCGAGCCCTGAGGTAGCCTGGACTGTCTTTGGGGGAGTCACCCTGCACCCCACCTTCTCTGCCAGAGTCTCACTTGCTGTGTCTCCTCAGCGGGGCCAAAGGAACCAGAGAACCCTCATCTGACCTCTCAGATGTGTCTAGGGTTGGAGGCAGGTGGCAGCTGATGGAAAGACAGAGGTCTGAGGATGGGAGCAGGTCATGGCCGATTTCTCTACTTCTGATGGTGTAGGCTGAGATGGGCGCTCTGCTGCCCATCAGGCTCACGGTGCAAGCAAGGGCTCCGTGTCCTGATCCATAAGTGGGACAGTGATCCTCTCTCACTGTGAGTGGGCTGAGCTCCCAGGTGTTCGGTGGATACAACTATCTTACATTTCCCTTCCTTTTCTGAGCTGATCTTGTCATTTGTAAAGTGGGCATATGCAGCACTTTTTGGGGACCAGTGAGGGGCTGCCCCGCCTTCAGCCTGTGTCCACAGTTGCATGGCTTGGATGCCTGTTGGCCAGCGGGCTCCAGGAGAACTGCTACATCACAGGAGTCAGACCCTCAGTCAGACAGACACAAACAAGGTCTTTGCCATCCTGGAGCTCATGGTATGGCAGAAATATGGGCATCAATTAATAACCACACATGGGAATAAAGTTTTCAACCTGAAGTGAGTGCTATGAAGGCAGGGCACAGAGATCCAGCTGGAAACGTTGATTTAGTTGGAGTTGGAGACCTCAGGAGGGCTTCCTGGGGTAGAGGGCCTTGGAGGTGAGGGTGGAGGTGACAGGGCCTTAATTGGCAGGGGAAGTGCACACACCCTTTCATGGCTGGAAAATACAAGTGAAGCACACTACAGGCACTGGGAAGCCTGGTAGATGCTGGACCAGAGCTTATAAACCAGTGTGGAGTTGGCTCACCATCCCACGTGGACATGGCAGCACCATGAAATCGGGAGGAAGTTGGGAGGGTGGAACAGGCCTCGAGGGGCAATCTTGTTTCACTCTCCAGTATCCAGAGGTCATTTAAGCCTTGGTGGTAGGGGGCACTCCTAGTTCTATGTGCCACTGTCCCAACTCTAACCTCAGTACCTCATCCTTGGCCCTCATTGCTGCTGCTGAGGAGTGAGGCTGTCACCACCCTGTCACAGGTGGAGTGAGCCCTGTGCTGGGTGCGGCCTTTGCAGAGTCTGGGGCAAGCTAGGTTCTTCTTGGAGCTCAGTGCCTGCAGCTGACAATGGCCTCAAGGCTGTTGGGGATTAAATGAAGTCTGCAGACACTGGGAAATTATAGCTGTTTGTCTTATTGTGGAGGTGGTCTCGGAGGCTGGTCTGCTCTGAGAGGGGATTGCTCCCTGGGGTGAGGAGTGGAAGAGGGGCAGGAAACCTCTTTGCCCCTTGAATCAGTCTTGACCTCTTGTCGCACATAGGCCACAAGATTCTGTGTGTGTACTTGTGTGTGCTTATTTTTGACAAATAAACATTGTACATATTTAAGGTTTACAATGTGATATGTGTGTGTGTGTGTGTGTGTATTTGTGTGTGTGTTGGGAAGTGATTATGCAATCAAGCTTATTAACAAATTCATCACCTCCCATAGTTACCATTTTTTTTTGGTGTGTGTGTGGTGAGGTTACTTGGGATCTGCTCTCTAAGCAAATTTCAAGTACATAATACATTATCAATAACAATAGGGGCCAAGCTGAACTTATTTCTCTTATAACTGAAAGTTTGGACCCTTTGATCAATATTACCCCATTCCTTTACCTCCTAGCCTCTGGTAATAACTATTCTCTTTGTTACTATGGGCTCTACATTTTAATTAATTAATTAATTTTGTGGTTCCATATAGGAGATCATGACATATTTGTCTTTCTGTGTCTGGTTTATTTCACTCAGTAATTGTCTTCCACATTCATTCATGTTGTTGCAAATGGTAGGATTTCCTTCTTTTTATGGTTGAATAGTATTCTATTGTGTATATGTGTATATTGGTCACATTTTACAAAATTTTTAAATTTGTATTAATTGGGAGTCACTTTTTAAAAATCTATTTATCTGCTGATGGATACATTTGGGTTGTTTCCATGTCTTGACTAGTATGAATAATATTGCAAGGAATACTGATTTGGTTTCCTTTGGAGATGTACGCAGAAGAGGGATTGCTGGGTCATGTAATAATTCTATTTTACTTTATTTTATTTTTTAAAAGATTTTATTTCATTATTTTTAGAAAGAGGGGAAGGGAGAGAGGCAGAGAGGGAGAGAGACATCAATGTATGGTGGCGTTTCACCTGCCTCCAGCCACAGACCTGACTGGAGACCTGGTTTGCAACCTGGTTATGTGCCCTGGCTGGGGAATTGAACCTGCGACCTTTGGGTTCACAGGTCGGCACCTATTTTATTTTTTTAAAGGAAACCTAAATACTATTTTTCCATAGTGGCTACACCAACAGTGATCTTCTTTCCTCAGTCCACCAACTCAAATGCTAATCTCTCTGGAAACACCCTTATAGACACACTCAGAGATAATGTTTTACCAGCTATCTGGGCATCTCTTAGCTCAGTCAAGCTGACACATAAAACTAACGATCATGATGACAGGTAACATGTATTAATTAACATTTGCATCTCTTGGAAATTGTGTTAAATCTGTATTAGTCTGCTTGGGCTGCTGTAACAAAATGCTGTAGCCTGGGTGGCTTAATAAGCAACATACGTTTATTTTCCCTAGTTCTTGAGTCTGGCAAGTCCAAGGTTAAGGTGCCGGCTGATCCATTCCTGGTGAAGGCCCTTTTTCTGTCTTAGAGACAGCTGCCTTCTGTATTTGCACGTGGAGGATACAGAGAGAGGGAGCTCTGATCTCTTTTCTTCTTTTTGTTACAAGGATATTAATCCCATCACAGGGGCCCCACCCTCATGACCTCATCTAAACTTAATACCTCCCAAAGGCCCCACCTCTAAATACCAACACTTTGAGGGTTAGGGTTTCAACATATGAATTTAGGGGTGGGGGGAGACACAAACATCCAGTCCATAACAGTATCATCTGTTTTTTATTTAGCATTTACTTTTATTCCTTTTTGAGTGATTTAAAAGGCACAAAATTCAAAATCCAAAAAGTATTAAAGAGTATAGAGTAAAAACTAAAGCCCTCACCCACCCTGGAGGTAATCCTTGTTAATTGGTTTCTTGTGTGTTTTTTTTTTCAAGAGATAAAAATTTCCTCCTATATTCCTTGTAAACATAGATATAAAAATTCAATATGAAATATCAGAAAATAAAATTCAGTGAGATATAAAAAGGATAATCCATCATGACCAAATGGAGTTTATTCCAAGAATGCCACCATGTGTTGGTTTAACATTTGAATGTTAATTAATGTGATTCATCAAAATAACAGAGTAAAGGATAAAAGTTATATGATCATCTCAATAGATGTAGAAAGATCATTTGATAAAATTCAGGACCAGTTCACAGTAAAAATAATTCTCTCAGCAAACTAGGTGTGAAGGGAATGTTCTCAGTCTAATAAAGATAGCAAAACACCTAATGTCATACTTAATCGATGAAATATTGTACACATTTCCCCTTAGCATGGGAACAAGAAAAGGATCACTGTTATCACTCCTATGCAGCATTATACTATAGGCAATAACACAACAAGAAGAAATAAAAGGCATACAGATCAGAAACAGAGGATATAAAGAACTCTTTATTCACAGATGATATTATTGTGTACATAGAAAATCTAAAAGAATAGGCAAAGATAGTACTAAAACTAATAAATGAAATGATTGAGGTTACGGCATACAGGTGTTCCCCCTCCAAATTCGTATGTTGAAATCTTAACCTCAACAGGTGGTGTTTGGAGATGGGGCCTTTGAGAGGTGATTAGGACACAGGGCTGGAGCCCTCATGAACGGGACTAGTGTCCTTATAAAGGATAATCCACAGAGCTCCCTCGCCCCTTCTTACCTGTGAGGACACAGTGAAAATATGGTTGTCTACAGACCAGAGGGTAAGCCTTACTAGACATGGAGTCTACCAGCACTTTGACCTGGAGATTCTCAGCTTCCAGAACTGGGAGAAATAAATTGCTGTTATCTGTGAGCCACCCAGGCTGTGGCATTCTGTTGTCGCAGCTGGAATGGACTAAGATATAAGGTTAATACAAATAAGTGAGTAACTATACTCATATATTAGCAGAAGCAAGTGGAAAGTGAAATGGAGAAAAACCTCATGTACAGTAAAATAAAATAAAAAATTAAATACTGTTATGGGGGAATGTTTATATTCATCCCCCCAGCCAATTCATATGTTGAAGCCCCTGATGTGACTGTATTTGGAGATGGAGTTCCTAGGAAGAACTGAATAACTAAGGTTAAACGAAGTCTTAAGAGTGGAGCTCAGACCCAATAGGATTAGTGTCCTTATAAGAAGAGACACCAGAAGTGTTCTCTCTGTCTCACGAAAGGCCTTATAAGAACACAGTATGAATGTATTTGTCTGCTAGAAGTCAAGAGAGTCCTCACTAGAAACTGAGTTGGCTAAAATCTTAATCTTGGATTTCCCAGCCCCCAGAACTTTGAGAAAATATATTTCTGTTGTGTAAGCCATTCAGCTTATGCTACTTTGTAATGGCAGTCTGAACAGACTAAGACAAATACCTAGGAGTAAATTTAATAAGAGATGTGCACCCTGCTGAGAAAAATGAAAGAAGATCTAAATAAATGCAAAGTTCTGCCATGCATTAGAAGACTCAATATTACTAAGATGTCAGTTCTCTAGAAATTACTCTATAAATTTCATGAAATCTTTATCAAAATCATAGTGGGATTTTGGGGCAGAAATTAATAAGCCAATTCAAAATTATTGGAATGCAAAGGAACTAGATATTCAAGACAATTTTGAAGGAGAACAGAATTAGAAGACTTACATTACCAGATTTGGAGACTCAGTATAAACTATATCTACTAAGATAGTGTGGGTTAGGAGCAAAGATAGAAAACCAGATCAATGGAGCAGAATAGAGAATCTGGAAACAGACCCACATTTAAACAAGCATTTGGTTGTCAACAAGGCTAAAATAATTCAACAGGAGAAAAGAAGGTCTTTTCAGTAAATGGTGCTAGAACAAGTGGATAGCCAGATGAAAAACAATGAACCTGTCTTCTACCCAGCAAATAATAAAACTTTAAAAATTGATATGCTAGACTTTATCAAAATTAAAAACTGATTATCATAAATACACCTTTAAGAAAATTAAAAGGCAAGCCACAGACTGGGAGAAAACATTTGTAATACATACATCTGACAAAAGTCTCTTATAAAGGATATAATATACATTTTTACAAATCAATCATAAAAGGCACAAACCCAATGTAAAAGTGGGCAAAAGTCTCTAACAGGAACTTTGCATAAGGCATGCAAATGACAAATATGAAAAGGGGTTACTTTATTTAGTGGACAGGAATTGCAAGTTAAAACCATAATAGAAGAGTACTAATACACCCTAGATTGACTAAAGTGAAAAGGACTGATAATGTCAGATGTTGGAAAGGTTATAGAGCAACTGGTCATATACTGCTGCTAGGCATGTGAACTGGTTCATCCAAACAGCTCATGGAAACTGTTTGTAGCATCTACTCAGGTTAACAGATATCCTTCCTATGTTCCATCAATTCTTGTCCTCTGTGTACAATATTTTAAAATTTTCTTTTTATTGTTATTATTAAAGATTTTATTTATTATTTTTAGAGAGAGGGAAAGAGAGAGAGGCACAGAGGGAGAGAAACATCAATGTATGGTTGCCTTTCACCTGCCTCCAGCTGCTGGCCTGGCTGGAGACCTGGCTTGCCAGCTGGTTATGTGCCCTGGCTGGGAATCGAACCAGTGACCTTTGGGTTTGCAGGCCAGCACCTTATCCACTGTGCTACCAGCCAGGGCCTATGTGTACAATTTGGAGAAAGAACAATACCTGTTTACACAGACAATATTAGAATGCTCAGAGCATCTTTGTCCATTGTAGCTCAAGACTAGAAACAACCCAAATACCCATCAACAAGAGAATGGACAAATGTATACTTATATAATGAAATATTATTTAGCAATAAAAATGAATAAAATACTTAACATGATGAAACTCAGACATAACGGATGAGTGAAAGAAGGCAGACACAACCAATCGCATGTTGTAAGTTTTCATTTATATGAAATTTTAGAACAGGCAAAACTATTCTCTGGTGAGAGAAGTCCAAAGAGTGGTTGTGTCTGGGGCTGGGTAATCGACATGAAGGGGCACAAGGGGACCTTCAAGTGATAGAAATGTTGGTGTATCCACATGTAGACGTTCAATGAGCTAAACATTAGATTTGTCTATTTTATTGTAAGTAAGTTGTGTTTTGATAACACAAGAAAAAATTCCATTATAATGTGAGGAGTGAGCTCAGTGCTTTCTTTCATAGCACTTATCACAGTACATGGTCATATACTTCCTTATGATATATGATTAGTGCCACATGTTCTGACAGCGAAGCCGGAGCCTGCCTTCTTCATTCTTGTATTCCCAGTGCCTGGCATGCAGCAGGCTCTTGGTATGTATCTGCAAGTACATGAGCAACTGTTGGGCTAAAACCAAACTCTGTACAAGGCGTTGCTGGAGGGCCCAGGAGGGAGCCTGTCAGTTCTGGCTGAGGGGTGAGGGTGTTTCACAGATGAGGAACGGAGACATCTGAGTCACATCCTGAAAGCTCTAGGGATTTTTCTCAGGCAGTTTAAAGGAGAGAGCAGGTAGGCGGAAGAGCATTCACAAGCAAAGGCCCGGAAGGCAGGAAGGATGGTACTGGTGGTAGGAACCTGGGCCAATGGCAGTAGGAGGGGTAGTAGGAGGAGGGGTCGTCGGAGGAGAGGGGTGGGTAGAAACGTAGGCAGGGCTTTATTTATTGTACAAGAGTTTGGTTTTTAGTTTATGGGAGGCCAAGAGAGGGCAATCATAAAGCTGGATCTGTGATTTAGAAAGATCTGAGTTTGCAGACTGGACTCCAGTGTAAGGACTGGGAGTTCTTCATGGACGGAAAAGGATGAAGTTTCTTATCTTCTTGCCCAGACAGAGGGAGAGGCGGTGAACACTGAGCCTGCCTTGGGCCTTCAGGTAAGACTGGAGCGGGCAGCTCTGCTGAGCCCTGGCCCTGTGGACTGGTGAAGCAGCGCCACCTGCTGGTAGGTCCTGCTCTTGGGCTTCGCAGGCCATCTGGTTCCTTCTGGTCCTATCAGCAGCACAGGCCAGCTCATGGCCTCAAAGTGAGGGGCAGATAGAGACCTTCTTTGGGGGCCAAGCTCTCCCTTTTGGTTCAGGGGCCTAAGATTAGTACCTTGTGCAAATGTAAGGAGAAACAGACGCAAAGTGTTATTACTAGGCTCTACCAATTCCACCTGCATTTGGATCCTAGTTCCATCATCTGAGAAACTTGCTTAAATTCTCTGCCTCAGTTTTTTCATCTGTAAATTAGGAATAGTAACAGTACCCATTTGTTAGGCTTGTTATGAGTCAGCAAATGTAAAACACTCAGAATAGTACCTGGTATATGGTGAGCACTCAATGAAAACTCTTGTCATAGCTACACACATTAGTATTTTTATCATCATCATTGTCGTTCAAAGAGTGGACTGAAGAATGCCTGGTGCATTTTACAGGGCTCACGGGCTGGAGGCCAAAGGGTAGGCAATGGCACAGGGGCCATAGGGTAGCCGTGTAAGCAAGAGAAGGGCCTGCACTCAAGGCTAAGCAGGTCAGACTCTCCTGACCACAGTGGAGCCCGCCGAAGAGTGTGGGCTGGGAGGGACGAGGCAAGTCCACGTTGTGCTTGTGCACTAGGGGCAGAGCCCGAAGCCCAGGGCTCCATCTATCCCAAGGTCCTGGCTGTGGGAGGGATCCTTCCCTTGCATCAGAGGCATGGAGCAGGACACAAACAAGCGACTTGACCCTTTCCTGCCCTATGCTTCTGTCCCAGATGGATTCTGAAGCTTTTCTGATCTCTCTCAATCTTACTCCACTGGTATCTTAATTTTTTTTTTTTTTTTGCTAGATAATTCATTCTATTCCAGTTTTATTGAGAAATAATTGGTGTACATTACTGTATAAGTTTAAGGTATACGGGCAGATGGTTTACTACTATTTTGAAATGATTACCACAATGAAACTGGACTCTTTTATCTCAATGAGAGCATCTCCCCTCTCCTGCTCTCCCAGCTGGGCCTGCAGGCTGGGAGGTCTGCCGCAGGCAGGGGTGTGAGAGTGTGAGCCTGTGAATGAGTGCAAGTGAGTGTTGAGTGTGTGAGCATATGTATGGCTGTGTGAAAGCATGCGAGCATGTGTGTGCATGAGAGAGTGTATATGTACATGAGGTGTGAGTGTGTAAGTATGTTTATAATGCAGTGTATTTATAGTCCTTGGACCCAAGCTTATTAACCCACCTATGTCCCACCAGGCCTCCTGCTGTAAGAAGTGGTGATGATGGTACTGTTTCTCTGCCACCCCCTTTCCCCATTGGCCTATGCCAGTTGCTTCCTGAGGCAGGGGGATCCAGTCCAAATGCCTGGGTTTGCTCCCCAGGTCTCAGCTGTGGGCATCTCTCTGTACACCCTCTGGCTCCTCACTCAACGGTTCCTGCCCCTGGGTGCATGCAGGATGCCCTCCTTAGCTCTCCAGGGGGAGGCTGATTTGCTGGAATGTTTACGAAACACTGAGTGAGAGGATTTTCTTAAAAAGGGAAGTTAGTGTAACTGGATTTTCCAGATTTGCTGTAGTATTTCTGAAACTCAAGATGTGACTCGTGTATTTTCCTGTCAGCAGTACATCTCGAAATGTCATGCCTGCTGCTACCAATTAACTCATAATTTTTCTATTCACTGGTTAAGTTGCTCGGTGTCGGCAGATTCAAATTTTGTGACGTCATGGAGTTTTGTTCTTAGGAGGAAGGTGTGCCAACTTGGTCAAGCAGGAGTTATAACGATGCATGCAGAGTGAATAACGAGGCTAAATTTAAACCCCCTTATGAAATTTGGTCACATATGTTATCGTCACTATTCTTGGAGTTTTACAAAATTCCAAAATAAATTTGATACAAAATAAGTGTCAGACTTATTTGTAAGAAAAAAATTAAAACTATAGGATGTTGAAATTTTCCTATGGAAGCCACAGCAATTTGTGGCGCAGTTTATTGCTGCCGGAGTCCCACTACTGGATTACACATTTTCATTGAAGTGTCTCTCTCGTCCTCTAGGCTGTGATTTCTTCAAGATGGGGACTCAGTTTTATCAGTCCGTGACCAAGTATAACATGTAGTTGGCACTCAAAACGTATTCATTGGATGGATTAACGAAAAGAAGTAATGATTGGGGAAAAGGTTGGAGTTAGTGACTTGCGAGTGGTTGGAAGTTACGTAGGTTCTAATATTTTTCTTTACTCATTATTTTGGACAATGTCTTAGCTCAAACTGCCCTCACAAAATATCACAGACTGGGTGGTTTAAACAACAGAACTTTGTTTTCTCAGGCAGCTTTCTTTCTCTGTGTCCCCATATGACCTTTCCGCGGTGTGTGTGTGGTGGAGGGCGGGGAGCGGGTAGGGCTTCAATATCTGAATTCTAGGGGACACAATTCAGTCCATAACAGTCAGTGTGCAGGACATCTTTCCATCATAGGTGGTCACACTTGCAGATTTTCAGGAAGATGGAGCTGGAAGGAACTTTAGAATGCACTTGGCACTCAGAGGGATGATCACTTGCCCAGGATCACATAGCCAGTGGCACAGAGGTGGGGTCACAGGATCCGCTGGCGGGGCAGCTCCCAGAGCCCTGGGCTGGGCTGGCTCTGCAGGAGTTGGATTTGGGGATGGGCAGTTGGGTGCTCACACTGTCCTGACACTGCCCTTGTGTTAGTTACAGGACTCTGATCAGACCCACATACAGAGTGTCCTACCGAACGGTGACTGCACTGGAGTGGAAGTGCTGCCCTGGCTTCACTGGGAGCAACTGTGATGAGGGTGAGTCTCCTGGCACATGGGGACAGGCTGGGCTGGGCTGGGCTTCAGAGTCCTGAATGCTTCTCCTGATGGCCTCCTGCAAACAGGCCTCTATCCCTCCATATTCTGCCCTTCCTATTCCCAAAGCCTTGGAACCAAATGTTCTGGACCGGCCAAACAAGGATGAGTCCCAGTTGGGGGAAGAGGATTCTACTCATAGCCTATTTCTTTCATTCTGGCTCTAACTCACCCAGAAACTGGGGCAGGCAGAGCTGGAAGTTTGGGCTTTGGGAAAGTGCAGACGAGGGCTCACCAGCCTCAGAGCCATATCTGCTGTAGGATGAGTCAGGTGCACCCGGTGGGTGGCAGCAGAAGTAAGGCCTCACCCGCTGCCCCTGTGCTTCTGCCTGGCTGGTGCCCACAGGGAGGATGGGAGTAGGGGGCCCAGGGCTGGGCCTTTTCTCTGACCCCTGGGCTGGGCTCAGCCTGGCTCTGGGGCCAGACAGCCACACTCAAGTAAGAGTCAGAGATGGCCAACTACAAATCCCCGCAGTGCTCACAGCCAAGGGAAAGCAGGTCCTGCCTAATGAAGAGGTTTGCAGACCCCTTGTTCCCAGCATAGCTGGCCAGTCTTAAGGCTAACGGGGGTCAGTATTATATTTGGAAATAGCTTTCCTCAACCTTGACTTGGTGGCAAATTATTTTTTATCCTTTTATAATCATATTACTGATAATATGTTAGGGTTATAATAAAAATTGTAGCAAGTTATAAGTTATGTAGATGCTTTTGTTATAAACGGCCTAAAAAATGCTTTTGGTTATAAATAATAACATAACAGAACTAGCAGAAACGATGTTGGTGATGAAGATGCAGATGCTGCTGATGCTTCAGCGGGCTTGTGATCCACCTTTCAGCTGAAGGAAGGGGCCGAGATGTAAAAGGATCCGGTGGTATCACGCTTCCCGATCGTTACCTGCCTGATCCTGGGAGTGGAGAATGGGCAGCCAGTGGCTGGGCCACTCGTGGGGGCGCAGGACTGCCATAGGCCTTTCCTTGGGGAGGAGCAGGAGGGAGTTTGATGTGCGAGGGTGAGATGAGGCTAATCTCCAGTGGAAGTATGGGTGATAGGATCCCGTTGAATGACCATAGTACACCCAAGGTCCCTTAATGAGTTCTGAGGTCCTCGGAGCCAGGATTTGGACTTGCCTTTCCTGTCCCTACTATGGCTGGGGGAGAGACCACTGGTCCCCCAACAGAGCCGAGCACACCAGCTACCTACATCCTGCAAGGGGTGGGGAGGCAGGGCTTTCAAGGGAAGTGATTGATTTACTCTTGAGTGACTGACTGGGTGCTTTTCAATGATCAGCATTGGGCGTCATCTACCTAACGAAGTACAGGCTTAGCCATTATTCTCATGAAAGTAGATAGTGAGCACGAGTTTTATTGAACTCAGTGAGGGAACCAGCAGGATAGCAAAGCAGATTCAGAAGAGGATTAGAGAAACAGATATTTATGCAGATTGGGAAATCTGGAGGCAATCCTTAGGTTTGATAATTTACTAGGAGGACTTGTGGAACTTAAAAGCTGTTATACTTACATTTATGGTTATTACAGTGAAAGAAAACAATTCAAACTTAGCCCAGAAAAGAGATGGAAGGCGCAGAGTCCAGGAGAGACATCCACACTCAGAGCTTCCAGGTTGTCCCCTCCCAGTGGAAGTGTGGACAGTGCTAACCTCTCCCGACAATGGCATGTGTCAATACTCATGGAGTATTGCCCACCAGGGAAATTGCCTGAGCCAGAGTTCTTAGTGGGACTTGGTCAGGTATATATACATGGTGGCTGCCTGCATGGCTGAGCTGTCCCAAACTCCTTTGGAGGTTGGCAGGCACCATGTGGCCCTGGGATGTCCCTAAATATCATAGTGCTAGCATATAGACCATCCAGGGTGGCCAAAGGCTCCCAGGTAAATAGACACTCTTACTAGGTAGGTCTTTACAAGGGCTCAAAGATAACCTTCCAAGAGCCAAGTGCAAAGACCAGACCTCTCTTTAAATACGGTAGGGCAGTCCTTCCTCCCGATGGAGTGGACAAAGCACAGAGGAAGTGGCATGAGGCGTGACTCTTTCAGAGAGCATCAGGATAGTGGCCCTCTTCCTAGCTGTGAGCATGAGGGTCCTGTGTGGTTGAGGGCTCCTGGAAATGCAAGGGCCTGGGCTGAGTTTGGGACTGGCTCCTGAAAGCCTTTGTAAAGATTTTGCATTCCTGAAAATGAAACAATGAAGACAGTAGGCAAAATTAAGGTTGTGTCTGTGATTTTAAGCACATTCCTAAGATGGTTGTCGAGGGTCCTGGGACAGTGTTTCCTACTTGTTCCCATGGCTGCCTCTCTGGAAAGCCTGCAGATCAGAAGTGCTGTCTCCTCAGTGGATTTTACTTTTGTTCAGGTGAGCTTTCCAGGAGAAACATATTTCTCATTTGTTGTGTCTGGCCTTCCTTCCAAACGCTCAGGTCTGTCCGTTCTTAGGACTCTGGATTTGACTGCTTAGGAATAGGTGGCTCCAGCTTCCCAGGTGGTATCTCTCTGGGCCTCCTTCCTTCTTCATTTATTCAGGTCCTCTTTCCTATTGGCCTCCTTTTCCTCTCTCCCTGGATGCCACAGGCCAAAGGCTCTGGGATACTTGCCTTCATAGATAAGGCTATATATGGTCAATCTTGATTATTTGCAAATTCTGTATTTGTTAATTGGCCTATTTGTTAAAGTTTATTTGTAACTCCCACATCATAGTGGCACTTTCATGGTCATTCACAGATATGCACAGAGAGGCAAAAAATTTGAGTTGCCCAACTTGCATGCTCCCAGCTAAGGTTGAACAAGGCAAGACTGCCTCTTGCCTCATCTCTTCTACTGCAAACAAGTGTCCTTTCAATGGTCTTTTTTAATGCCATGGTTTTCACTTTTGTATACTTTTTGGGGTGGGGGTTAGATCTCATTGTTTAAGTACTGTCTAGCATTCTTAAGTGCAAAAAGGCTATGATGTGCCTTATGGAGAAAATGCTGTAAATAAGCTTCTCTCAAGCATTCATTATGGTGCTGTTGACTGTGAGTTCAATTTTAATGAATCAACAGTATATATTCAACACGATGTCCTTAAAGAAAAGTATACATAAAACCAGGTAATGATTGATCAGCTGACAAAAACGTAACACTCACAGGAACCTAGCCCCAGATTCCCCCTGGGCGCAGTGGTGCAGTATTGCTAATGCAGGGTTCTCAGTGTCTTTACAGAACATTGTTGCTACCAAGAATAACAAAAACTAACTGTATGTATGAGCCTATAAATGAACCTATAGCTATGTTTATATATCTAGAAATATTATTTTTCTTATTACAAAAGCAAGCACATGTTCAGTGCAGAAAAAGTGAAAATACTTTTACGTTAACTTCAGGTCTTACTTAAGTAAAATGCCTTCAGACCATTTTCTGTGCTTACAGGTAAGTTGTAATGTACCTGTTCGATAACTTCCTTTTTCATAAAAGTGATAAACGTCTCACCTTGTTAATACATAGCTTTCTGTAGTATCATATTTAGTGGTGGTTGTATTTGTGTACATACTTTATTAACTAACTCCTTACCATAAGGTATTTATGTTTATGGTTACTTCTAACTTTAAATTATTAATAGCATAGCTGTAAACATCTTTTTTAAAATGAGGCAGAATTTACATACACTGAAATGCACCAATTTTAAATGTACAATTTGATGAGTTTTGAATAATATGTAAACATTTCCATCACTTTCCCAAAAGTTCCTGCCACTAAGCAGCTACTGTTCTAATTTCTATCATCATAGATCTATTTTACCTATTCTTAAACTTCATATAAATGGAATCATATGGTATGATTCCCTTTTGTGTATGGTTTCTTTCATTTAACATAATTTTTGAGATGTGTTCATATTGTTACATGTGTATCAGTTTACTTGTTTTTCTTACTGGGTATTATTCCATTATATAAATAACCACGATTTTATTCATCCATTCTCCTGTGGATAATAATTTGGGTTATTTCTAGTTTTTGGCTTTATGAATAAAGTTTCTGTGGACATATATTTTTATTTCCCTTGGATAAATCCCTAGAATTGCTAGGTCATGGTGTATGTTTTAACTTTTTAAGAAAGAGCCAAAACTTTTTGAAAGTAGTTTACTGTTTTATGCTCCTACCAAGAAAGTATGTTCCAATTGCTCCACATCTTTGCTAATATTTGGTGTTGTCCATTTTTGTTTGTCTGCTTGTTTTTTATTTTAGTCATTGCAGGGGTACTGTCTGATTATGATTTTAATTTGTGTTTCCCTGTTGATTAATGATGTTGAACATCTTTTTGTATGCCTATCTGGTGTGCTTACCAGTCAGTCTTGTATCTTCTTTTGTGAAGTCTGTCCAATATTTTTGTCCATTATTTATTGGGTTGTTTAATGTTATAAAAAAATAGCCAAAGAATTTTCCAAAGAGGTTTTAACAGTTTGCATTACCACAAGCAAAATTTGTTCCAATTGCTCCATATTCTTGCCAACATTTGGTCGTATTATCTTTTTAATTTTATCTGTGGAATAAAATGGAATGCAATTTTGTCTTTTTAAAGACTATTTTAACTACTTTAGTTTCTTTGCATTTCTATAAAAACTTTTACAATCAATTTATCAATGTCTACACAAAGTTGTCTGTTGGGATTAGAATCAGGATTATGTTAAATTTATAGGCCTATTTGGGAAAAATACCTTAATTTTGATGGTTCATGGTTCATGAACATAGTATAGCTCTCCATTTGTTTAGTCGTTCTTAATTTTTCTCAGTTATTTTTATAATTTTCAGAGGAAGGGGCTTACTTGTATTTTATTAAGTATATTTTAAAATATTTGGTACTTTTGGTGTTTTTTAAGAAATGAAATTGCTTTTTAAAATAAGATTTTTTAATTTTCTGATGCTAGAATATAAAAATGCATTTGATTTGTAAGTATTGATCTTGTACCTGAAAACCACACTAAATTTATTTATTAGTTCTAGTAACATATTTATTGATTTCTTTGGAATTTCTACAAAAACAATCATGTCTTCTGTGAATAAAGACCTTTTTGCTTCTTCCTTTCAAATCTTTACAACTTTTCTTTGCATTGCCTTATTGGACTACTTGAACTGCTAGTAAAATGTTTAATAGAAGTGGTAAGAACAGACACATTTGCCCTGTTTCTGGTCATGGGGGAAAGTTCTTAATATTTCACTATTAAGTATGTTGTTAACAGTATGTTTTTCATATGTGCCATTTATCAGATGGAGATAATCACTTCTACGTATTCTTAGTTTGCTGGAGAATATTTATCATGAATAGGTACTGAATTTTATCAAATGCTTCTTCTGTATCTATATTGAGGTGATCATATTTTTTGTTCTTAATTTTTAAAAAATATTTTATTTATTATTTCTGGAGAGAGGGGAAGGGAGAGAGGCAGAGAGGGAGAGAAACATCAATGTATGGTTGCTTTTCACCTGCCTCCAGCCTCGGACCTGGCTTGAGACCTGGCTTGCAACCTCATTATGTGCCCTGGCTGGGGAATCAAACCAGCAACCTTTGAGTTCACAGGCCGGTGCCTTATCTGCTGTGCTACCAGCCAGGGCTTTGTTCTTAATTATTTTAATGTGACAGTTTATATCGAATACTAACCAAACTTTTGTTCCTGAGAGTAACCTTATTATTAGTGGAATAAACTTCATCTGGGTGTATTTTCTTTTTTATATTTCCATATTTGATATTTATCTGTAATTTTCTTACGTTATAATGTCTGCCAGTCTTTAGTTATGAGGGTTATGCTGTTCTCATGAAAAGAATTGGGGAATTTTCCCTCCTCCTCTATTTTATGAAAGCATTTACTTTTTAAAAAAAGATTTTATTCATTATTTTCAGAGAGAAGGGCAGGGAGGGAGGAAGAAAGGGAGAGAAGCATCCATGTATGGTTGCCTTTCACCTGCCTCCAGCTAAGGATCTGGCTGGAGACCTGGCTTGCAACCTGGTTATGTGCCCTGACTGGGGAATCCAATCAGCGACCTTTGGGTTCGCTGGCTGGTGCCAATCCACTGAGCCACACCAGCCAGGGCTGAAAGCATTTAAAAAAATAAAGGTGGTGTAACTTTTTTCTTGAATATTTAATAGATTTTGTGGAGAAGTTTTTGATAAACAAATTTGTTGATATCAAATGAATTTGATAGGAGATGACATAAATACAGGGCAATGCAGAGATAAAGGGCTATGCATGTTTTCTCTATTTTAATAATGATTTATGCATTAAAAAATTTACATATAACATTATATATATTAGAAGTGTACAGTTAAGTAAGTTTTGACCCATGAATAATTTCCTACATAAATTTTCTTTTCTCTGGGGTTTTGTCCACCAAATGTGCCTTAGCCTTCCTGGCACTGATCGTTTTCAATTCAGAAAGGTTGTCATGCTCTACTTAGTCTCTGCTCTGTGTGCTCTGGTTCAGAAGGTGCCTTCAGGAATTGCCTTGCTCGTTTTTCTTCTCTCAGGAATCATTGTTCCGCATTGTTCAATGTCTGTGAACATTTGTTTTATACATTTTATCCAATTTTTGAATTGTTTATGGTGGGAACAAAAGTGAAAAGTGAATTAGCATGACTAGAAACAGAAATTGTATAGTTTCCTTTATTATACTTTTAGTTATACTTCTTTGTATTATTTATTAGTTCTTTTAAAGATTACAGTCTATTCCCTTAACATCATAGTAAACAGGGTAAATATGGGGCTATTCCATGTAAATTAGAAGAAACTATTAATAGTGCAATTCTCTTTATCCAACCCTTCCATCCTTTGTGCTGTTGTTGTCGTATGTTTTCAATTGAAATATACTTAAAATTCAGAATTCAGTAACATAATTTTTGAATTAACCAGTCAGATAATCTTCTTAAAAAGTGAAAGGAGAAAGAAATAGTCTTTTATTTATCCCATAGTTATCATTTTCGGTGATCTTTAATTTCTTCCTGGAGCTCTGAGCCCCCACCTGGTATCCTTTCTCCTCAACCCCAAGAAGCTATTATAGTGGGGCCAATTATAATAGCATAAAAATAAAATGTAATAAAAATAGATTTAAAAAGGAAGTTAGTTTAGCATCTTTTTGTAGTGCAGATCTGCATGCAGTAAATTCTCTCAACGGATAAAGATTTTTTAAGTATTTACTTCAACTTGATTTTAATTAGTTAATTAAATTGTGGTAAAATACACAGACATAGAATTAACCATTTTAAAATGTATAATTCAGTGGTACTAAGTACATTTGAAATGTTTTGCAACCATCACCACTATCTAGCTCCAGAACTTATTTTTATCACCCCAAAGGGAAACCCAATACCCATTAAGCAGTCATTCCTCATTCTCCCTTCCCTTAGCCCTTGGCAACCACAAATCTGCTTTCTGTCTCTATTGATTTGCCTATTCTGGATATTTAATATAAATAGAACCATACACTATGTGGCCTTTTGTGCCTGGCTTCTTTTACTTAGCATAATGTTATAAAGCTTCATCCAAGTTGTGGCATATATCTGAATAATGAGTAAAATTCCATTATATGGATATACCACATTTTGTTTTTTCATTCACCCATTGATGGACATTTGGGGTTTTTCCACATTTCAGTTATTGTGAATAGTGCTGTTATGAACATTCATATACAAGTTTTTGTTTGAACACCTGTTTTCGATTCTTTTTGATATATACTCTACGGTTGGGGTTTCTGCATCATATGGCAATTCTATGTTTAACTTGCTAAGGCACTGCCAAACTGTTTGCATAGTGGCTGCACCATTTTACATTCCCACAAGTAATGTACAAGGCTTCCATTTTCTCCAATCATCATTTCCAATACTTTATTTTCCATTAAGTTTTGAATAATATTTTCATTGACTTCATAATTCTGAATTGATGATTTGTTCTTTCAGTACTTGAAATAGATTGGTCGATCCATTGCCTTTTGGCATTTATTGTTTCTGGTGAAAAGTCTGTTGTACTTATATTGTTGTTTCCCCTCTATGAATGTGTGTCCTCACCCCATCTGGTTGTTTTCAAGATTTAAAAAAAAACAACATTTTTGTGTTAAAGCAATTTTTTTAAAGGATTTTTTTATTCATTATTTTTAGAGAGAAGGGCAGGGAAGGAGGAAGAAAGGGAGAGAAACATCAGTGTATGGTTGCCTTTCACCTGCCTGCAGTTAAGGACCTAGCTGGAGACCTGGCTTGCAACCTGGTTATG